>JANIJG010013898.1:168204-193784 GCA_024611175.1 Megaceryle torquata | reverse complement strand
TTGGTTTTTTTTTTTTTTTGGGTGGGTTTTTGTTTGGTTTTGTTTTTTTGTTTTTTTTTTTTTTTTTTTTTTTTTTTTTTTTTTTTTTTTTTTTGTTGTTGTTGTTGTTGTTGTGGTGTTGTTGTTGTTATTTTTTTTTTTTCTTCCCTGGCAAAATTCTGTATTGCAGCTATTTCTATGTTTCAGTAACATAATACACTCTGGGGGCCGATCTTGGAGATCTTTGACTCTAATGAATACCAATCACGTGGGAGCAAATACATGATTTATTACTTGAGTATATTTTTGATAGTAATGCCTGGAGATTTTTTTTAGCAGGGGGAAGGGTGATCAAGAAAGAGAAAGATGCAGTTGAAAGAAATTAGAGGCAAAGTGATGTTAACTCTCACCTCAGTTCAAGCCTGGGCTTGCTATGCCAACACTGTAAATGATCCCCAAACAAAAACATCCATCCTTTCCACGTTTAAGAATAATCTCAAGGGAATTGTGTTGTAGAAGCAGATCTTAAAATGAACACCAGCAGTATTGCTCAGAGCCTCTAAAATTGAAAACCACTTCTTCTAGTATTTATTGTCTTTGGCAGACCCATTATCCTCTCTTTATATTAACTGCTGCATGAAGTGTCATCTTTGTCTTGCCAAATCTTCTGTTCATGATCTAATTTTTTCATAGGTTGACTTGCTTTTGATAGAGACTTAACAATAACAAGCCAGGTTCTTAAATGTCAAATCGAGAGTTACTTTCGTGAAGCTGAATATAGAAAACTGTCGTTTATGGTATGAAGAGATGTATGCTCTCAGAAGAGGTTACTGTCAAAGAGCCTCACTGAGCTATATTGCTCCAGCTCTGTGAAATGTTATGAGTGTACTGATATAACAGAACCATTTATTTCCTTTTATGACTGAGTTTTAAATCATGTTTCCAGAAACAAGTGATATTCAAAGACTAGTCATGTGAGTAATATTTTGTCTGGCTTTTTCTGTATGTTCTGAAGATATAATCACCTACTGTTACTGTTGGACTTGAGTATGTAGACATAAACATTTAAGAATTAAGGGCCAACTTAAAAGCATTTTGACTACTCAAAGATTTTGAGGTGTCCTGTGAGTTCTGATTTCTTCAAAATTTTCACATGAACCTGTGAATGCTGGTGCTCCCAGGCATAACTTAAATATTTAACTTTTTAGAGAGGTTGTTTCTTGAAATTGTGTGAAATAGAAGAGTTAATAAATCAATAGAATGTCTTTTTTTTTTTTTTTTTTGTGTGTGTGTGTGTGTGTGTTTTTTATGACAGTAACCATTATATTTATAGTTGCTCTTTTTATCAATATCTCCCAGGAAGACAGGTTTCCAGCTGGGTTGTCATTGCTCTCCTGTATCTTTCAAATAAAAAGAACAAGAAATTTTTACTTGTCACTTGAGCTTCCATAGCTAGAAAAGACATTGTGTCCTGCTTTCATGGCAGTATGTGTTGGTAGTTGTTATCTAGGTATGGTTTATCTATTTAGAATCCTGATAAAGCTGAGTTGCTAACAGAATTTGTTTGTTATTTACTACCTGATTACTGATAAAGTTGTAGTGCTTTGCGTTAGCTGTTGCTTTACATGCAGTACAAAAAATGTGTGTTTATTGTGACTTTGCTAATGTTCTCTTAGCAGATGAGACAAGTTGTCTTCTACAAACCTGTGAGCCATTGCACTGGTCATGTAGATATTTCTAGGTGTTTGACAGCATCCGACTGTCTAAATTCAACTACAGTTACTAACCAGCAGTTTAGTAAAACATGCTCTATTATGATCATGGTTGAGTTTCCTTTTCTTGAATCACAAAGCATTTTCAAATGTTTCTGTAAGTTCCAGACAAACTAAACAAGTTACTGAAATAAGTTTGAGAGATGGAGGCATGTGAGGCAGACTCTGAAGAGATTTTTAATGGTTAGTTGGTTTAGGTCCCTTTCCTTGTGGATCTTCTTAATCACAGGGTATGCTTTAAAACTGTTTGTCATGACAAATGCCTCAACTGATGCCTCTTGTTTCGCATTCTTCAGAGGTCCAAAAGTTCCTCCTCCTCCCCATTATTGTCTGAAATCATACCAATAACTTAACCTTTCCAGTATAGAACCAAAAAAGGAATAGTCTTCCTTCTTTGAAGTCCCTGCTTCAATATCTTTCCACATGATCTTTAATGACCCTTCTCTCTGCTTTCACGTTCTTGCTATGCTGATCTACGATGTTTTGTGTCTCACTGACAGTTACCTTCACTGCATATTGGTATGTTACTTTCATTGCAGTCTCCACACCTTCATTCCAGTCCTTCCTTTTGCTGGTGAGAAGACCTTTCCTTGGATGTATAGAATTATCCCCTCTGCTGTCTAGCTGAGTATTTTATCCTAAGATGGCAAATGCTTTACTGAAGTCTTCTATGATTGGTACTTAACCTGTTGAGGATATGGTCTTGATTTAGAGGAACTTGATTTAAAAACAAAACAAAAGCAAAATGCCAAACCCAATGACAACCCACCCACAGCCCTCTCTGCATGCTACTAAAATACCCCAGGACACCCAAGATCAACTCACCCATGTTGTTGAACACATTTCATATATCTGTAGTGGTTTATTTTGTTGCCTTACAGACTTGCATCTAGTATATTCTGAAGTTTAGGGATGGAGTAGACAGCTACGCTCTTAATTACCTAGTGGACCTACTGTCATCTGACCTTCTGTCATCTTTCATTCCAGCTATGAGGCTTTTTCAAAAGCCTTACAAAAGCATTTTTTGGTTCAACACTGAACAAAAATATTGCCTTGTGTTGGGAATTGTGTGGGGAACGCAGAAAAATGCAGAAGTAGCAGCAACATTTTATGGTGATTAATGTTGATTACAATATTATTTGCAAATGATATGTGTGTAGGGTGAGACCTGAAAAAGCAGTTAAGTGGGTAAAATCGAGAGAGATCCCGGAAAAATGAGTATAGATGCTTGAGACATAATGGATGCCTAAGTACACTTCTGCAAATCTTCAGCTGAGCAGATTTCACAGGTCTGATTAAGCTGAGCATCTTTACTGGTGAAAAAGCTCAAATAACTGGTATCCATATTAAAGAAAAAAAAAGTAGACTTCATAGTACATTATTTTCCAGTAGTTTTCTTCTCTATGCTCTGTTCTGGAACATTTCAACAAGACTTTTAATTGTTACTAGATGTGTTGGTCTTCTGTGTAACTTGTATATCCCATGGGTTCAATCATTTAAACTTTTTGTGGACTATAATGTGTTTTACTCATATGTCAGATGGTTACATTGAGGAAATCACAAAACACCATTGAATCTTACAGCACTCACCATCCAGGTTGCAACCAAAGCACATTGTGTGAGTGTAGTTTTTGTATTCTGATCCAAACTTCAATTTTCACTGATTGTAGCAAAGTCCCAGTATCAAACACCTGAGTTTTGTACTTCACAAAGGAGAATGGTTGTCAAACTGTGCCTTGTAGACCACGTCGGGCTGAGAAATACTAAGGAGGTGTGCTGAGTTATCCCATGGCTTCACTCCACAGGTGGACCTGTATGTTTTCTGGAAGGTGGAGATCACTGGAGAAAGAAAATATTTGACAGTAGACTTAGCAGTAAAAATAGCAAACTTATTAGTCATTAGGTGTCTGAGAATCCTCTGAAAGCAAATTCAGAGTTTGGGATGTCAAAGTTTAGTAAGATTGAGGAAAAAGTAATAGGAGAGTGGAAGGGAATAACTGCTGAAAGTTATTTTTCATGCAAGTTTGGCTTTGTTTGGAAGTGAATTTAATGTGAAGACTCTGAGATTAGAAGGTGGTGTTCCAAGCCTTGAAAACTTGCTTCTTTTTCAGTGACCTGACCTGGCCAGGTTTCAGAGTCAGTGCTCAAGAATGGGAAGGTCTGAAATGCCAGGCTGAACTGAGCTATGGACTTTTGTGGGGATGCTACTAGGTTTTGGAGCATGTGAGTTCAGACACTCAGAGCATCCAAGAAGGACTCTGTCCATTCTGCCTTCGATCCCAATCAGTGTGTTTCTGAACCCGGTACCAGAATGCAGCTCCTGAACACAGCTCCCATCTGCTGTGGGGCCACAGCATCAGTGGTGACAGTGATGTAATAACCAACGGGGGGGGTTGGTTTCAATGCTGGTTCTGTATATGTTTGTATATATTATATTTTTATTATTATTATTTCAATTTTCATTAAAGCTGTTCTAGTTTCCTTTTCTAATAGCTAAGTCTCTCTCCCTTATTCCCTTTCTCTTCCCCTTTGGGGGGAGGGAGGGGGGTTAACAGAGAGCATCTGTTAGAGGTCTAAGGGGCTGCCCTGACCCTAATCTGTGACATTTCCCTAGGTAACATTTGTCATTTTCTTGTGCACAAGTATAAGGAGACATAGAATCAGCAAAACTTCCTTTAACATGTCAAAGAATTCAGTCCCCAAGTCTCCATCAGAAATAGACCTGCATAATAGGGTAACCTTTGTGCTTTGTTTTACTGGACAGGCATATAAATGCACAGGTGCTGAGCACCTTTCAAAGCAGAGGCTGTGTCTGTCAGGCAAGAAGTGTTCTTCCCATGGTTGCATGCATTCTCTCAAAGATACTTCAATATATGATTTTCCTAAGTTTTGTTAAACTTGGTCTTAGCTTCCACCTTGCTACTATGCAAAATGTTAAGTGTCTTGCCTTTACAGGGATCGGTGCCATTCTGATGAAAACATTTTTTTCTGCATGAACATCCCCTCCTACTTGGACTTTTACCTTGAAGAAAAAAAGGGATGGTGCTCCACACTGTCTTCTATTTAATTTTTGCATCCCACTCATGCTCCCCTTAAATTAAAGATGATCTCTAAAGCAGAAGAAATTCAAACAATTGTTAACTCACGAAAGCAACAAATGCATCTGACAAACAGCAGCTCATCGTTCATTCTCTTCATTGACATGTAAATCCTCTGAGAGTGTCTAAGAAAAGATTGAGCTTGCTGCTTTGTAAACCTCCCTTGGTGTCTGATAGAAACATAGCATGCTTGCTTTGGTGTTTGTATGTCACCAGCAACTGCTGAGAATGAAGGAGGAAAAAATTAGTACAGGCTATGAGGAATAAGAGGAAAAGATGTGTTTTATATAAATGAAGTCAGAAAGATCTTGGAAACAATTGCTTAAATCAGCCAGGAAAGTTCATGGAATATAATAGTTATGGAGACTTCTTTGAGGAAGTATTTATTGGCTGAGCTTAGTATAGTACAGAGTATGTCAACTAGGTATAAAGCAGTTAGTGCTGGAAAGCTCTATATTTTGTGAACTGGCATAAAATGCAACAAGCTGTGTGTCATGGACCAAACATAGTACGCCTGAAAACAAAAAGCTGTATGGCAGGTTCACACAGACACAGCAAGCATCATTTGAGTGTGCATATTTTATATATACTGATTTATCAGCTAGATCAAATGGCACTTTTTAGGAATGATTTATCCTAACGAGATAGAGCACAGACGTATTGCAGCAATTTCGTGCACAGAAAGTTGTCTCCTAACTCCTGTGCTGACAAGATTCTGAAAGTGGATTTCAGATCTGGATTTGTGCGAGGGATTTCTTAGTTGACTGTCTATGAAACATTGCATGAAGGAAAATGGAAACCATATGCAATTCACTACACAGATCTGTTTTTCATTTAAATCTTTTCCTGTATTATATTTTCTGCTAGTAGAAGAGAAAGAAACAAACTGCTAGATGAATAGTATGGAACTTAGAATAAAAGACAGTGTGAATTTGGTCTGTGTTTGTTTGGTTTTAAACTGAATTAAAAATGGTATTGATCAGTAGTATAATTTCATGTAGCATTCTCTAGAAAGAGGACAATTTGTGTATAACATGCTGGAACATCTGTTGTTTTAAGTCTTAGTGGGCTGAATTGATATGATATCAACAGAACTGCAAGGTTGTTAATAGAGCTGTACCATTCTAGTAGTGGCACTGCAAGGTAAAAGTTTCGATGAACAGTGCATGGAAAACTAAAATACGTAGTAGTTTGTAATACTGTTTAAAAAAAATCCTTGATCTGGTGTAGAGTTGTGGAAAATTTCACCATCTCTGAAAACAATCCAGTAGATTTACTCAGAGTCTCAGGGTTTGGGTTTTTTTCTTAGTTTTGAGCAGAAGTTCATTTTTCAAAAGTTCACTGAGACTTTTTAGCACTGAAGTAGTCCCTTGTTTTGTGCACAGAGCCTGGGAAAAGAAGCGCTACAGGAGAAATGAATACAGCACTCTAAAAAAAGCTGAGCTGCCTATGTATTGGATATGGTATACTTTAAGTTCAGTCTGTGAGTGAAGGGCTTAACTGGCTTGAAAGGGAAGTCATTAAAATCTTCTGCCTCTTGGACTTTTTGGAAACTCTATGGGATGCAAATCTGCGGTGATAGTTACCAGGTGCTCCGCAGTGCGTGTGTGTGCGCGCTCATAGTAAACACCTACATTTGTCCAGTGATTTCAAGCAGTGCTATCCCGCAGTGTAAACAGCATGGTAAGCAATCTCTTTCATTTGGTCAGGGTAGTAGTGAAAATTAAGCAAAGGAGTTGGATCCCTAGATCCAGTTTTCTTAGATTTCCATGTCTAAATTTGCTTGAAAAATAACAACTTAATCATGAAGTATCATGTCAGGCATTCAGAAGTGTTCCTGCACCTCCTGTCAGCTGTACAGATTAAGCAAGGTTGAAGGACCAGTTTCAGTTGCTATGTGTCTTTAAAAAGACTTTCAGTATTTTAACGTAACTATCCTAAGAATGTTAAAATAGTGTCTGAGCACTAGAAACACATGGATGAAGTGATAGTACACAAACCAGTGAAGATCTGCACAGAGGCACTAAACTCACAAAAGTAATTAGCGGGACTTTTGGAAAGCCTCAGCAGAGTGCATGCTGATGACGCTGCTGTCATGCAGTTGGTTGAAATCTGGCTTGATTTAATTAGCTGCAAAGGCCTGAAGGCACATAAGGGCATAACCAAAAAGCAAGTCAGAGAAGCTATTGAATGTTTCTGCTGTTCTGTCAGTGTCGCACAACTCAAATGTTCTCTCAGAGTATTTGAATTCTGAGCAGGAAAAGAAATGGAAATGTGACTCAATAGAATATAATTCTGAATTCCTGCTTTTTTAAACATGAAATGCAGGAGAGGATTGCTTCTACTTCATTCTTTTTAAGAAGGTGTTGATGAGATATGCCTAAATCTTGTATTTGCTCAGTTTTGGTTTTAATGCACTGATATTCCTGCCACGTGAGAGTAGCTGCAGTGTAACTTGGGGTTGGTGTAGCCAAAGCTTCATAGAAAACCATGTACTGGGCAGAGGGGGGAGTGTGGGGGGGTGGGGATGGTGGTGGAACAGAAAGGAGGACGCTTACTCATGTGTTAGTAAAGTGCTGAGTGGACAGGAGACGCAATTATTTTATCCTTGTGTCTTTATTAACAAAGCAAATAAGATCTTATTTTGATTACTATAAAATAATTTGTAAATATATTTCACTCGTTAAAACTCCCCACTATGTTAATCATTATGAAATATGTTTGCATTGAGTATCTCATTGCCATTCAATGCTCTCTGCTTGCATTGAGCAACTACAAGCACTTCAATATATTGTCTCTCTATGCATCCAAATCCTAGTGTAAAAGACGTGAATCTAAGTTAGGGCATTTGGATCCTGCTATAACAAAAATATTTACTACCAATAATGTTAACATTTTGCTTGTGCTTTGTTTCACAAAATCTCTTCAGAAGTTGTTTGTTTTTTTTTTTTTCTGTAACTTTGGAGGGATGGGAAATATTTTGTTTTTCAGGTTGGATAAATCACAATGCTGTCTTTGGTCTGAAGTTTTCCAGTTAACTAGAGAGAAACTTGTTTTTCTGTGGAAAAATTAGCTGTCTGAAGGTATTTGAATTATCTGAAAATTTATTTATATACTTTTCACCTGTTGAGAAATATTTGTGCTGTTCTTTTAGCATTCGTTCATAATTCAAGCTCCTGTTTTTAAACTTCATATTTGGCATACTCTGAGGTATCGACAGACTGTTGCCTTGACTAGGAAAAACAATCATGGGTATTTAAAAAAAAAAAAATTCTTGGTGGTGCCCTTCCCACTTCCACTTTGAAGCTTCATCAAGCATTTAATTATGTAAAGTCAATATACTGCTATTTTGGAAGTTTTAGTTATGCTTAAAGATACTGTGCATTCAGTTCCAGGGCTGTTAGTGTTTTGTTCATTCATAGAAGGGCTGATAGAAAATTTCCTGTGCAAGACAGCATGCTTGTATAAATCTCCATTTAAAGTGAATGTTTCTTTTCATGACTACAGCTTATTGTCTGCTTATTACACTATTAGTTTTCCGTTTTTAAAAACATCTCTTGCAGTTGTAATGCAATCATAACATGGGAGTTGAAAGAAATATTTGAGTTGATTGGTGATAGGAGAGTAATATATAAAGGTAGTATTTAATTACTTGGAAAGGGATGACCATAGCAAACTGTCAGATGTGATAGATTACACAGCCTGCTTAGTAACTACAAAGCTACTGTCCTCCCAGCAACCACATCATCTCTGCAAATCAGCTTTTTCTTAAAGCAAGCTGGTGAAGTCAATGAAGAAATTGGTTCTGATTGCAGATAGTATTCCAAAGAGAAGCTGGAGGTAACCTATGTGGTCTGTGTAAACATCTTCTCCTGAGGCTGACTGCACATGTATGTATATGTACTCCGCTTCATATGAGGAAGAAATCATCAGGATCTATTTTGGGTTTTGTTGTTGTTTGTTTTTATTGCTGTTTTTTCCCACGAGTTGTTAATTTTCGTTCTAGTATAGACTTGGGAATTAAAAGGTACAATGATAATGGTTCCTTCCACAGAAGGAGATGCTGGAAAAGCATTAGCTCAGGAAAGACAGAAGGGAAGGAAACTTTATAATTGACCAATGTTGGAAATATTTAGAGGAATTAAATGCGTTTATTGATGATAACACGTTGGGAATAAGCAGTATAATTGGAATGCAAATTGAATCAAGATTTTTGCCTTTGTCTATATCACCTACTTGTATGATCTTGAGCAAATGCTAATTCTTTTTTCTTTGGGTTCTTTCTCTTCTGTAAAGCCTTCAGAACAAGACAGTATTACAATGCGATGTAAAATACTTGTCTGGAGCTGCAGTAAAAAAAAAGTAACAAAAACAGGTAGTAAGGACAGTTTGGAGTTATGCAAGATGGGCTAGCTAAGCATGCAGTGGGAGATGGATTGTATACACAGTTATGTTTTGTAGACTAAGATTGAATTCTGTCCTACAAAATCTCCTGCAGTGTCCCTTTCATGACAGCTCTCAGAATTTCTGCATTTGAACAGCGAGAGGGGATAAAACCCTCTTTATATAATATACTGCCTCAGTCTTAGAAGAGGTTTACAGAAAGATGATATTTGAATACAACCCGTTTTTGGAACATAATCTGTCAGTCAGTGCTTCTGGATCCTCACACCTGTAAAATTTGTCTGAGTACTTTGGACTTCAGTGAATTCGATTCATTTTGGAACTTCAGTGGAGCCTCCTTTGTCATGTGGCCTGAAGGCAATATTTTTGAATCTGTTTTCAAAAATCTGTTATCTGTGACATCTCAGACAGTCTCTTGGACTGATTCTGCCAAGCTAACTTTGTTCCATTGCCCTAAGCCAGAGAGATGCTTCCTTGCCCATGAGGTGAAGAGTGGTTTCCTGCAGGTCTCCATAGTTCTTTCCTTTCCAGCTATCTCCATCGCACTGCCATCACCATTTTTCCATCTCTTACTTCAGGGACCTTCAATTCCTCCCCTCAGTGATTTTCTCTCTTTCACCGTCGTATCTGCAAGCCACCACCTCCTAATGACTGTTATCTAGACGATGTAATACTGTCATTCTTTCTGCATGCAGTCCCTTTACTCTCCAGAACCAATTTAGTCCTACTTAACCATTTCTTCACTCTTTTCCTTCGTGTCCAGTATATTTCAGTTGCATCAGAAACTTGAGTGGCATATAGCTCCTATTGCTTTAGTTATCCTTCACCAGTACTTCACCAAACTTCCTTGCTTGTGATATCAGTCCAGTTCCCAAGGACGACCTTGAGATCTTGTTACTCTTTTCCAACTTCTTTCTATTCTCTCCACGGCTATCTCAATCAATATGTCTGATGAAGTTAATAGTCTATTCATTGTGCCTAGAAATATAAAACACAACCAGAAATATGAATGTGTTCATATAACTATGTATTTCAAGAGCAAATTACTAATATGCCAAAAAGGTGTGGATTTTTTTTCCTCAATGAGATTTGATTACCAAGAGATCAAGATTTTTTTCAGTAAGGAATGACTGTTCTAAACAAAAAAACCCCATTACTCTCAGGGCTTCAGTCTACGTGGTGTTATGTCTGCTTCTGATGGACTTGATTATTCTGCTGGAGACCTGTGTGGGGTGGGGTTTTGTTTGTTTTGTTTTGTGTGTGGTTGGGGTGGTGTGTTGTGTTGGGTTTTTTTGTTTGTTTGGTTTTGGTTTTGTGGGTTTGTGTTTTTGTTTTGTTTTGTTTTGGGTTTTTTTTATGTTGTTTTATTGCTTTGCATTCAACTATCAGACAGAATAAAAACTGTTAGTTTGTGGCTAATCCATCAGAAGCTGAGACCTTGCTATACCCCATGCAGTTGAGTTCAGAAAGAACATCCTCTAGGAGAGGAACCCATGGAAATCATGCGTGGCTTATTCATCTAGTTGCAGCTGCAGTCTAATCTCCCATAGAATTTTTTACATAGAGGTTACGTTTATCTTCATTACCTATCATAATTTCAGGATTTTAAAGTAATTAATAAAGAGATCTGCTAAAGGCCGAAAAACTAATAGTAAATTCCTTTTATATAGAGTATGTGGATATAATTAAAGAAAAACATTCTCGAGAGCCGGGAAGTCAGAAATAAGGCCTTAGTTTATGGTATGAGAAGGTACCTACCATCAGAGAGAGCTATTAAACACATGCCCAGTTTATAGTCTTGTGTGCAGAATCTGCTATTTCACACAATGCTCCACTTCTTATGTTTATGAAGGTGTTGGTGATTTGGTCTTTTAATGTAGCTCTGCTACTGTCTATGAATTTTGTTCTCTTTTATTGTATGTCTGAACATACCTCTCTGAGTCTATATTAAAAATTAAAAACATCTTTCATGATCTTTGGTGAGATTAACCTTAGCTGCTTTGTATAGGTAAATCATAACTGTGTTGCATTTTTTTTACCCCATTTGGCCTATCTTCCCCAGGATAATTTGTGACTTAATTTGCAGTGATAATGATATACCTGATTTGAGATCAAAAGCAGTGAGGATCTGAAGAAGATGCAACTAAAATTGTTCAAAGTGTTTTATGAGAGCAAATGTTATTGAATTAGCTTTATCTTGTGGTAGTCTCCAGGTTCTTATTTTTGTGGGCCTTGGAATACATTTGTGAAGAAAGGAAAAGTGGAGTTGGCACGGTAAAGGGCAAAGTAGCAGAAAAGATACTGAGGAAATACTGTCAGATGGAAGGAGGTTGGAGGAGTGGGGACAGCAAGCTTGGGAAGGAAGACTGGAGAGAGAACACATTCTGTAGTGGAGACTGTTTCATGTGGAGCTACAAGTCTTAGTACATGTTGTTAGAAGTCTATAAGGAGCCTAAATAACATTGTCAGCCTCCCAGAAATCTTCGTGTGACGATTGTAAGCTTAATATATATATATATTATATATTCTGCAAGGGTTTGTGGCACAAATGCAGGTGTTACACCCAGAGAGAGCATCACAGAGTTGGAGTAGGTATGCTTGAAGACCTTGTTAGATGGTTAAGACATGAAGATGTTGCTATTTAGTTAATCTTTCAGTCTTGGCTAGATGGCTGCTTAGCAGTGAATGCAAGTTCTGCCTTGTGTGGAAACACAGATGATCAAAAATAGCACTTTGTGCCTATGGTACCTGAAGATGTTTACCTTGAATTGTGTTGACCATGTGAAAGACATTGCTTGAACACTCTTAATAAGTAATTAAAAGTTAGCTTCTGTATTTTCATTACTTGCTTTTCAAACTGGTTTGCTAACATTGTTCTGAAAAATATTTATTTGTAATCAAAAATTTTGCTTGTGCGTGGAAAAATTCTGCTTTCCTTTTAATCATCTCTTATTATTTCTGAAAATGAATGACTGTATTTTTCAGCATAGTTACATACTGAGACCTGCACTAAATCATGGCTATTATATTAACAGAAATCTCCACTTGCTTTTGCAATAGTCACATTTAACCCCAAAATGGTGTGTTTTCATTTCCATCTCAGTTAAGACCCACTGTAAGCCATATTATGAAAACTGCTGAATGAATTGCAATGTTGGAGACCTGCTTACCTGTTTCCAATAGAAATGACAACCCCAATTTACCTGAAATATTAACCTGAATTTGCTGAGGGATATCTTCTTCAAAACTCTGTCCCAGTATCTTCCCAATGTCAAAAGGAAAGTTTTAAGAACTCCTGCAAGCACTGCATAGCGTGGAAACAACTAGAAGAGGAGATAGATATTCAGGGAAATATCACACCTCTATTTGTAGTCTTCTCAGTGCTGACTTTATGATTTGGGATTTGGATTTTAATTTTCGTGTTTTCTGCTCACTGCCCTGGTCTCTTGCACAGCTAAAAGAGAGGAAAGCAGAAATAGTAGCTTGCAAAGGTCTGTTTGCTTCTGCCCAGTACAAATGCCCTAACAGTTAAAGGATTTGAATGAGGTGAATTTAGGCGAGTACCTGAAACTGTAGGAGATACATGAGCTTTGAAGACATGGCAGAGATCCCCGTCTGAGTTGGCAGAATTTTCCTCCATGAGCTCTCAAAGTATAATCAATGATGCTTAGTAGTATGGGACCCTTCAGTACTACTTTTATAGTTTGTTTTCAAAGTTGAACCAGTTTACTAACCAGTGCTTTTAGCTGCTTAAGAAATCTGCCTGGGGGCTATGGAGTAAAAGTATCATATCTGTATTAATCCAGTGCCACCTGCTGAGCCAGCAACTGCATTGTGCACCGTGTCTTTTCTGACCATAGAGTTGTGTTGAACCAGCTGATGCTCTGATAGTCTAACTTAGGTATAAAAGCTGTGGCATTTGAAGCCATGTTTCTGCAAATTTGTAAGAGGTACTTTCTGTTTTTCTTTCAAGTTTTGTTGGCTAAGATTTGTGCCCTCTCTGGCACAGAGGCTCAGAACTTCTGCTTTACTAAAACAGCACCACATTTTCCAGTAATTTTAAAGGGAAAATGGAGTTTATTTTATGTATTACTGTTTTCCTTATCTTTTTTTTTTTTTTGTAAGTGTGGAATTAAAATGCTATTTACTATAGGTTGCTCTCCAGCCCTCACCCTTCTTAATTGTTTACTTGGAGCTCAGAGAACACAGTTCATTGTTAGGAAGAAAGAGAATAATTCAGACAATTTGGTCAATCAGTGTGCAGCTTGTTTTGATTTTTACACTGCCTCTATTGTGTGGAAAATATGACTTTTATAAGCATGATAGTGCAACCATGAAATGAGAATTTTTGAAAATGTTTCATCCATAAAATGAGAGGGTTTCAGAAATGGATTATGTATACTTAGATGATCTATAAGGTAAGCTGTTGCAATGTTCTTTAGGTGTATGCTGTACGAATCTTACAACTGAAAAATCTACAGGAAAGGAACATTGTTTGCAAAGTCAAGTACTCAGAAGCTAGGAAATACTCGATTTATGATTGTTTGTGCAAGCGTAATTCTCCACTCTTGTATGTGCTTTCTGCACACTGAATGAGGCAGGAGTCATGGAGAAAAATAGTACACAATCATGTAATCAGATACTTAATCACAATGCATACACATATGGAGCGGAATTAAGGTTGTATGTACAACCATAAATCTGACATTCCCTGACTCTCAGGTACTTGATGCTGAAAGAATTTCATTTAAGTTGCAACATTTGTTGGTTTTAGGTACAATTTCCTAACTCTAAGAAGGGAAAGGCTTAAATGCTTTATGCAAGTCTAAGGATGGAAGTTCAGGGTGAAGGGCTGAACTTCACAGCTGGTCCAATTCTCAAATAGCATAGTGCCAACTACCTCAGATTGGAGCAGTGCAGTGCTGGGGACATCAGCTATGCTTGCCCCAGTAATTAACCCACCGCAACTGTAATGACTCTCCCTGCCTTTTGGACCTTTTACCTTCAGCACTGCAGTTGAAGTCATTGCCACATTTTTTGTAGGAATTAGCAGTGGTGACTGGCAGGGCGAGACAACTGTGTGCCATGGCCATTAATTGCCAGATTCAGGTATTGTGAGCATGAGGAGCGCCACACTCAATCTCTTTTCCTTCTGGGTGATTAGATGTGGAGTAGTGTTTTGTGGGTTCAGGGGGGGAAAAAAAAAAAGATCCTAGGTTGGGCAGGGTTTGTTGTTGGTTTTTTCTTTTTTCCTTGCTCTGTATTATCAAGAGCCTACTATGAATCACACAGATTTGAGGGATCTTTAAAGATAAATCCACAAGGTGGATTAATAATGGGAAATGTCAGTGAGTTAAAATATTTTAGGTTACTATCATCTGCTAAATTTGAAAAGGTGTGCCCAGATGCACTATCTTACATGAAGATATTTCCAAAAGAGTAGGTGGCGGTAGGAAAGTTTCAGTATGATTTATCTTTTGTAAATAGCTCATCAAACCTGACGGATAATTGTTCAACAAGATAATAGCCATCTTGCACAAAATAAGCCAACCCAAAACAACTTATAGCTGTCCAACTATTCCTGCCAGCAGCTAACTGCTTTTGGAAAAGCTTTGTAAACTGGGCACGGTGCAGCTCCCTTGTCATCCTACTTTGACAGCTACATCACAACATAGAATTGACTGTGTTGTTGGAGTGCAAGTGAGACCTGTGTGTCCAGCACAGTATTTGGTTTAGAAAGCTTGCAGACAAGTGAGTAGATTCTTGGCCTTCAACCCCTTGCTTTTTAATACATCACCTCAGTTCTGTAGCCCTCATGTGGAACTGCACTGATCAGAAGTGTAATGTGAAACTGATTTTACAAAACAATAAATTGCAGAGAGCTTGAGGAAACAGGTGGTTTTCGTTAGTAAATTGCACATAAAATACAAAACATCAGTAAATGGAAGTCTTGTCCCCAGGAGAGGAGAAGTGGTGTTTAGTCCCCTTGCGTTCCCTGTTCTGGTGATTGGTTTAAGCTCACTTGCCTTTGGCCCCAAAGGGGGCTGTTCTAGCAGCCTAGAATAGCCAAAGACTGCAGAAGCCCAGTCACAGCCTTCCTGTCTGCATTCGCTGAGGACTGTAAATAGCAAGTTACAGCAGAAAGGAATCTGGACTTCACATGGAAATACCTCTGATATGGGGATTTCTCAAGCTGCTAGATTTGCCAACTTTATGGACCCTGTAAGTGGTCAGGGTGGCATAATCTGTAGATACTGGACTCCTTGGAGATTTTACAGTGTTTCTCTCCTTTGTGCTGCTGGATCATTTGCAATGACAATGAAATCATATCAAGAAAAACTAACAAAAACCCGACAACAACAACAAAACCCAAAAACCAACCAAACACCACAACAACAAAAAAAACCCCAATCAAAATAAAACCCTAAAGAAAAAACAAAAGTTAAAAAAACCCCAAAACTTCCGTTGAGATTTATACTGAATAACTTTCCATGAGACTCAGACTAACTGTGGTAATAAAATGTAGTTGATATTGAATTAATCTTACCAATTTGATGCATGTGGTAAGGATGATAGTTGTTTCAATCCTTACTGTACCAAAGATGTATAAATGTAAATTGTGTTCTCTGAACTGGAGCTCTCTTTAATGTTGACTTCTAGCTGTGTTGCAGCTAAACCCATGCCCAGATCCAAGACTGCAGACGCTCACACACAATTAATCTCACAAATTTATGAATGCCAGAGCATGGAGCAAAATGAAAACAACTGGAGGAATGTATAAGGGGAATAATTGGACTGTATCCAGATGTGCATGTGTAAAACATCACCGGTTGACTCCTCCCCCGTATCCTGTCTGAAGAAAGGAATTTTTTCAAAAATAAACTGGTGGTGTTTGAAAGAAGTTGTGGTGTCTGAATGAAATCTAATAGGCAGGATTAGTGGTAATTAGGTACATTCTTTGCTCCTTGGTTTTTGTTTTGTTTTGTTTCAACTCTTTTAGTATCGATCAGTGTAACAGATTCATTGCTGGTTTCAGTGTAAGAGCTGGAGCTTTTGCTACACATATTTGACCTACGGGATAGAAGAAGAGAATTGCAAGGATTGTAAGAGTGTGTTGTGCACTGTAAATTTTACGAGTAGCGATGGGCATTTCTAAGTTGTCTGTCAGGCTATTTTTGTAGTGAAGGCTGGTTAAGAGGCAAAGGGACACTTGAAAGGTTTTATAGAGAGAGACTTTACTGAAGTGGAAAATAAAGGAATGGCCCTTCCGCAAGTTATATTTGCAGATAAGAATGGAAATGAAGGTAACAAACATGCTCTGACACAGATGTTGTTAAATCGCTAACTTTCAGTGAAAGCGAACTATCGCAGTGTATACAGTTAGGGCCAGCATCTTCCCCCTCAGCCACGACTGTATACTTTCTGACAGATCTAGGAGCTACAACAGGGATGGGAAGAGAAGAAATGGTGAAGGGAGAGAGAGAAGTCTAGACTGGAAAAAAAGTCAACCTTTGCTTTACTGCTTTGTTGATTTTACTATTTAAAAAAAAAATAAATCTTATTGTTTCCCTAATTATTTTGATGCATTTACTATGTTCTTCCTCTTTAGGCAATTGTATTACCCACCTTTAAATACTTGTGTGCTTTCTCAGCACAATCTTTTCCTAGACATTTTGTAACATTTATTTTTCTCCACAAATTAAAATAGCAGGACTCTTGGCTGATTTACACAAAACACCGTCACAGGCTTGCTCTAATATTTTATGTTTACTTTGGTTCTATACTCAAATAAGATGAGAAAAAAGAAAGAAATAGTACTGAATCTTCTTAAAAGCTGCAATTGATACTTACTGCGGGGAAGACTCGTAATGTTGTGATTCTTTTTCTAGTCCTTGCTCACACAGCAGTGTCCCTGAAGCCAAGGACATGAAAATAAAAAAATTCTTTGGGGTTTGGACCACGAGACTTGAGCCACCTCCCTCCACAAAAACCTTTATCACAGAAGCACTCTGGGCTGATTTCTTTTCACAAAATCTTGTTTTGGATTTCAACCTTTATTTTAGCTCTGCCTATAATGGAGTTGAAGCAGTGTTACTGTTTGGCTTCTGTTGAAGGGATGGGTTAGAATTTAGGCTTTCTGTGCCTGAAGGAGTTAGACTTTCTTTCCCTCTTTCTTTTTGGTTGGTTTTTTTTTCCCTCTAATGGAAAAGGACATGCTAAACTGTCTGGGCAGGCTCGTATTGTTGCCAGGGATGTAAAATTCTTGCACTTAAACTGAATGAACACAGAGGCACGATACTGTTCTTACACCAGGTATAAAATTGCCAGACACAAATCTGATTTAATGGAATATGTTTTTGAACTTAGTGTCACAGTGTTTCCACTAGAATACAGTGAAAGATATTTTTGAGAAATAGCAATAGTCCTTGAATAAAGAGCCCCAGAGGTTCATCTGAAAATGCTTTATAGTTGGAAAGACTCTAAAAAAAATTTAAAAATTCCGAATTGCCACAGATCGTCATGTTGGTTTGCTGAAGTTGCAGCAGCTGTTAAGGTGAGATCGAGTTGCCTTGGCAACAGCACATATTGTATAACAGTACCACACCACCATCAAACCATTGAGGTGAGAAGTAATTTAAAAGCGTTACTAAATTTTTATGATATGTCTGCTACATTTGCAACGTTGTGGTTGGCTGAGTTTACCCAGCTTGGTCTTCTTGAAGCCCAGAAAGCTCAGCTGATGAATACTGTTCCGTGAAGAAAGGGGAGGGCGGGTATGAATCCCTAATTTTGGGGGGGGGGGGTGTTTTGTTATTTTGTTGTTGTTGTTTGGTTGGTTTTTTAATGCTGAAGTCGTCTGTATATAATACTGATGTGCAGATGTCTATATACTGTTGTTAATTATGCTCACAATGCAGTTACTGCTGTATGTAAATGCATATTTCTCTCCTCTTTATACCTTCTATTACAAGCAATAGTGACTTTTTTTTCCACTGTTTTGGGTAATGAAAGCAGGAGATATTTAGAAAAATCTACTAAAACTTGGCAGAGAGAGGCCCCCAGTGATGAAATTGGCCTGGTTTTATGGTTGCATTATAAGTTTGGGCAAAATCCCTAAAGCATTCAAATGGTGAGGTTTCTGTCTTTTGTGACGACTGTTAGGTACGGTGTTTTCATTCCAATTTGCTCGCTTTCCAATGCTTTGTGCTTCCCACAGCTGTTCAATTTAATAGAATATATAATTACTTCCAACCACATTATTCACAGAGGATATCTGTTTGCGTGCCCCACCCTGTATATCGTATGTTCAACTAAGAGAACTTCAAATCAATTATTTTACCAGTGTAGGGGCCTCAAAAAGATCGCTAAGGCTCTTTTCAGTATTTCTTTGTTAGTATGTCTCGGTGGAGTGATTGATTAGTGATCCAATATTTTCACCTACCTTCACCATTATTTCCCTTCTTTTCAGTTAATTTTAACAAAGATTCAGATCACCATCTTCTTTGGGCTATCCTATTTAGATAGCTTTAACTGGAAACAGGCAGAAAACAGTGGCTAGGTTATTTTATACTTGTGCATTAAATCTGAAAACAAGGGAAAAAGCCCCAAACACGAACAAAACCGTGCTATCAACCTTAAGCAGAGGAGAAGAAAGCAGCAAGAGGAGCAAGTGTTGTGAATACCCTGCAAATCACAACCACCTGGTTAGAGTAGCAAGTCCCATATAACTTAAAGAACTGACTTCAGTTGCAATGTCCAAAAAATGAACCTGCGAAATGTTGCCCAAAGCCCTAGTTAATAATTATTACATACAGCTTGGAGTCGGCCCAGATTCTACAGTGCTGTTGGATCCTCTCATGGGTTCGTGCATACCACAATGATTATTGAATGCTTTTCCAATGTCCATTGTATGTTCTTCCTTGTGGGATTTGGAGCCTCTAGTGTTGAGCTGTGGAACATTTTAACAAAGCTGTGTCAAAAGCAGATATAGTAGTATTTCTGCTCTGTGGTGATCTCATGGTCTGTGTGAAGTTCTGTTGGCTTTAAGCATGCCATACTGGTCTGAATGAAATGATTTCTTATGCCTAGGAGCTGATATAGCTATAGAATATTTTGTAAAAGTTACATGCAGCATGTTTAAGAGTTGATGGACTCACTGGCTGCTGCTGTTCTTGAGAATCAGAGGGCATTCAAAAGGTGTCTCTGCTGCTCATCTGTATTTCTGGGGATTGACTTGCACATTTGTTGTCCTGGTTAGTGGAGAGAGGCTGAAGGTGTGTCCTTGGGCAGTTGAGCGAACTGTCACACTTGGAGCAAGGGCAAATTGTGTTGTACTTGTATCATATTATACTGCCCATTGAGCGAGCTCACTTTGGGAACTGAAAACAGTGTCATCACACTTGCACAGGTACCTGTGCTGATAACCTTGTTAAAAGTCGTGGCTCAATAACCTGGGTGCAGCCCCTTGGAAACAGGTCTGTCCTACTTCCACATTTGTGCTTGGCATGTTAGTTCAGTGTTGTGCTGTGAAGGGTGATACCACACTGATGAAAATAAATTTGGCAGGGCTTCCTGTGTATTGTTTTGTTGTGTCCTTAACAGAGGTGGTGCTGTATTCACTTTTCCAGTGTTCGCTGCTCTAGCAGAGGATGTTTGTGGATTTTGAAGACTAGGAAGAAGGAACTGAAGTAGTAAGTGATGAGGGAGGAATCTTTCCTTATATTAGACTTTAAAGCCTATTGAACTACCTAGGCCAAGCACTACTTTGTTCCTGGCAGATGCAGTTTTGTTGTGTAGTTGCACTGCTTGAGACTTTGTACTTAAGGGAAGCTGAATGGAGGCAAGTCTTAACAGTTACCAGTTTGTAAACAAACCTCATTTTTCTTAACATTATAAGGCTGCACCTAGATTCTATTTCAAAGGCTACAAAACATCACAGGAAAGAGCATGTTACTAGAAGAGTGCAAGGTGATCTCCAAGGTTTTAGTTAAGGTGATAAGGTTTGTTAGCTCTTGAGGCAAGAAACATTCTATTTTTACAGTGTCAGTTTGAGATGGTCTCTAGATGCTCCCATAATGCAAGTGGTGATAAGTCCTGTTACTAGTCTTGAGTTTAGATAGACAGTATCTGCATTTCTCAGACCTGCCTACCTCCTTCTGTTCCTGTTGTGTCATAGAACCACACACTTGAAGGTGTTATTTTTACCAGTAATCAGAATATGACTGAGTTCTATGGAGCTATGTCTTTATCAACCACAAGTGTCAGATCTAATAACTGGAGCATTTTTTTGGCTGAAACATTTTGTTAATTGCTTATTTTAGTTGCTTGGGTGAGCGAGCTAGCCTATGAAGTGTTCTAATAGTTTTAAATAATAACTGGATTTTTTTTTTTAAGCTATATTCTATTAGCTGAGGCAACAAAATTATTGTCTTGGCAGTCACAGCTCAATATACGTACCAGAGCAAAAACTATTAGGAAGTGGATCAGAAAACTGATTAGTAAATCAGACCGTTGTCATGAAGGTTTCTGTGTTCTGCACAGGAGAAGCCCTGTTTGGTTGTGGTTTGATTTAGTTTGCTTTTGTTTTGTTTTACTACACAGCTTTGAAGGCAGTTATCCTGGGCTGTAAAGAAAAGGCATCGCTATTTTTGATTCGTTGATAACTGCCATTGGGAAATTGTATAGCAGTTGGACTCTTCTGTTCCTCTTTTCCATTCATTTGGGGATTATGATATGTTGGATCCTTAAAGAAATGGTATTTGAATTAATTCTGTCTCTATAATGGCAAATGAGAAAGGCCAATATTTGAACACGCTTATTTTAGAAGAATTACCATAATGCTTTCTTTTGTATTAGTGTCCTTTTTCTGCCAGTACTGAGGGCACAGACTGCCATCCGTCCATGCAGTAGGAGTTGTTAAATCGCCTGCTAGCTCACTTGCATTTCACGTTTTGCTGTATCTCTGTATACATGGTTGAAAACACATCCTCTCTTCTTGAGGAAGTGAATATATATCAGTTATGATCCATAGCTCAGTGGATTTTTGTCATGATGTCCATCTTGGTGCATCTAATTGGTGTAGAATGAAAATATTCATGAATCCTCATGTCTCTGAAACTTGATGCCATTTTCAGCAGAAACAGCAAGGTAGTGAGGGCACGCCCCATAACAGGTAGCACTGGTCGAATGCTTACCACAGCACTCGTGTGCAGTGAAGCATTGTGCTCACCCTGTGGATGGAGGCTGGTATGGGTGTGCATGCAATCTGTCTGTGAGAGCTTTTGACGAGGCTACTTGGTTTCTGAGAATCCTGAATAAGTGATCATCACCCTATTTTTTTTTTAGCTAGCACAGGTTTTCACTGGGGTAAATTAGTATTTCCAGGGAAGTGTTGTCATTTGGTGCCTTAGCTTGAACACGTCTATTTTACTAATTGCTAGAATGTGGGGCCTTCACAGAATTAACACATAGAAACAGGAATAGAAATAATTTAGGTATGAGTTGGTGTATGCTTGTGTTCGGTTAAACCTACCATTTTCCCACCCAGAGTCACTTAATAAGCCAGAGAGACTGGAGATAGCATGAGGATGGTAAAAAGCATCAGTGTAAGAGATGACAATGACTCCAGTTTGAAAATAAGGGTTGTACAAATAGAAATGTTCTTGTATGATTTAACAGTGTGGGAGTAATCACTGCAGGTGAGTACAGTATCTCTTCTGTTACTTGTTTTTTATATAGCTTCTAGTCAATCCTTGGCTATTGATAAAAGTCATGAAAACAGAGTATAAGCTTTGTCCGCGTGAGTAGCTTTTATGTGGTACATCATCTCTTATGAGAGAGAGCACACGTGCTAATCCATGTTTCTAAGCATACCTAATGTGCTGTTTATCTAAAACTATTCCTTAAGGTTTCCTACTTCTTCACTGCCCTTTTAATTTTATTACCTGACTAACAAATGAGAAGTATACTCAGGGTAGTGGCTTAAACATTTTGCAAGAAAGAATAGTCTTGTAACTAAAACAAAGGATGAAAAGTTAAAAGCTATAATTTGGTTCCTGTTTCTACTGTTTACCTTCTTGTTAAACTCACTGTAAGGAGATACTGTCAACATAAAATCAGACTTCAGTCTGCAATTTTGTTATCTGTTAGATGTAAACAAAACTTTACCATAATGAAAAAGTTAAGGAAAACAAATGTCCGCTTTTGACATTGTGTATTTGACAGCATTTTGAAAAGTAGAAATTCCTGTCCTGAATCAGATCCGTGTGTTTGTGAAAGCAGCAAATGCCAGATGCTAAAGATGAATTAAATCTAATGGACTACTATAGTTCCCACTGCAGACGGTTGGGCAGCATTTGGCTCACTCACTCCCTGGCTTTATGAAACTTTATTTTCCTTTTCCTTGCATGTGTTCTTTTTTGTTTTTCCTTTTCTAATGCAGCTAGGGGCATCCATAGGAAAGGATTCCTGGAGTCACACTGAATTCTTAGTCTCAAGGATACTTGGCATCAGTGGAGGTCATAGCTTAATCATGTGCTTTGTTTAAAGAAACTTCTGTTTATTGGCTTTCACAGAGGAAATGCAAAAGTCAGTCACTTGTTTGATTTCATCTTCTGTTTATGTTGGAGGAAACAATATTCAGAAACATAGAAAAGTAATTTTAAAGCAACGGAATGGTAGTTAGGTGCTTAGAGGAACAGGTAGAACCTTACACTACTGAGTACAATATTGATTTTGTTTGTTCTAAATGAAAACATCAAATTAATGTCTCTGCAAGGTGTCTCAGCCATAAAATATCATGCATCTTCCCTTTAAGATATCAATTTAATAATTAATGTTTGTAGAAAGTACTTAGATCATTTATGCAATGCACAAAGACACAAAAGAAATGTTGCCTAAACATTTAGATGCCAGTGCTCAACAATGGGTTAAAAATACTGCACATTTTTGGTAATGTTAGGAGGCCTGATGGATGGGTGGAGTACAGCAATGGGTGTTCCAGTGTAGATGAGTTTACTAACCCTTTGCTGTATGGCTGAAATACAAAAAGACTGAAGGAATGGCCAGCAGTAAAGTGAAGTCTCAGGAAGCTGTGTTTAATGAAGCCTGTTCAAAAGACTTTTCCGCACAAAAGAGATTTAGTGTTTTCTGCTGCAAGAGGAGCAAAGTTTTTAACCATTTTCTAATCACTGGATTTTTAGTGTAAACGCTGTAGGAAAAGCTTTGCAAGAACAGCTTTAAAGAGTTAGGAAATCTCATTAGCAACCAGTTGCCAAAATATCTGGGTTTACGTATTCTACTGAAGTTAGAATAATCAAATTAAATGAAAGATGGTTTTTACATCTGGTTTTGAATCTGGAAATAAGTTGATACAGAGATTCACTGGACAGTTTAATTGCTGTAATAAATTTACAGTAAACCTCGTGGAAATAATATTTTCTTTTTTCACTGTGAAGATGGGTACATCCTTCGTACAGAGAAGCCTGCTTCCTCCTTTGTCTCATTGTTGGCAACCATAAATTTGCACTTAGATTTTTTTTTTTTTAATGGGTAGCTACACATAAAAAATCCCATCTGTATGAAAAACTATGGAAAGTGTAGGCATCCACAGACGTGATCAATAAGCTGTTCTGCTAACAACAGGAACTCTAGGAAGAAATGGCATTTTATTATGCTTTTAAAAAATAGCCTCTGAAGATTCCACACGGGTGCTTTGTGGGAGGCCATTCCACACAGAGTAAGTGCCTTTAGGCATCTGAGGTCAAAATGTGAACAAGGACTTCAAACATTTATAGTTGTCTTTCTCCCTGCTTATGAAAAAAAAAATTGTCTTCAGCAGTTCAGGGATATTTTATATAACAAGCTTTGGGTATAACCAGCACTTTACTGGCACAAGTTACATGAAACTTAGAGGCTCTCTAATACTTCCATAATGACCTTCTTTGCTGTGTACAGTGCGTACGTTCCCATAGCCTTCATGTAAGACATGTGAAATGATGCTTTTCTGCAAATTATTTGCCACTGATAAGGAGCAACACCCTACTCTACCAAATGGAAAAAATGAGCCCACTCCTGGGCTAGGCTGGGACACAGCCAGGAGGTGATAAAGGAAGGTGAGGTGAGTTATTTTGCAGAGTCTTGACCCCTTTGTTTTTGGAGCAGAACCAAATGTTGACCTCTTCTCTGGAAGATGAAGGTGCCTCTATGGATTGAGTCTCCTGCTCAGCTGGATTTGCCATTATGCGGTGAAAAGCAGACTCTCCTCTTCTCTGGGTTTGGTTTGTAGAGGTAGCTTATTCTGTAGACTGGCTGTTCTTATGCTGGGTAAGCATGAGGTGCTGTTGCCTTTCAGTCCCACACAGATAATCCCTTGTCTCATGCTTCCGTCTCAAGTACTTATGCCAAGCTCCAGGACACCACTGTGAGGACCTTCCTGAAGAGCTTGGTGTGGGAGCTGGGACTTTCAAAAAGTAGTTCTGGGGAGGAGGAGCTAGCGGTTGCCAGCCTTTATAGTATCCAAAATTGTCTACACTGGGGTAGAGCAGAGGGGAAGAGAGAACGTGCTTAAAACAGAAAAAACATTTAACAATCTCTGAGTTAGGCTGTGTTTTCAATGAGGTTTGTGTGTCACCTTGTGCAGCAAAAATGTGAACTGCAGCATACATAGGGTAAGAGTAGGGCTTAGTACCAGGGGACTCTTGTGCTTTTTAAGTCAGATTTGCTTTTCTGTTCACTCTGTGTAGTGCAGGTAAGAGGTTACACCCATCGGTTGCAGAGTTTTTACTCTTAGAACTTTAAGTTGTTGATTCAAGACTGAAGAGAACTGAAAGAATGGGGAAAGAATGTCGCCATACAATCTGTGGACAAAGTCATCTTTACATTTCAGTAGTTCCTATCTTTAAAAACACTTCTCACTCCAAATGTCCTCAGCAGGAGATGCGAGAAGTGAATGGGGAACAGGAAGTGAATGTAAGGAAAGCAAGGGGAATTGGGGCTCACCTCTAAAGACTCTGTGCGGCTGCCAACTTAATTTGGTTTTAAAATCTTAATTTTGTCTTCTTAGACTAAAGTGTATTTTTCCCCTGTCTGAATTATGTTCTCCCACTGCCCAATTCTAATGTGCAATTTCGGGGCAGATTGAAATGTATTTAAGGTATTCTGTTTCCATTAGTGAATATTATTTTCTTTTCACTATAAATTTTCCAGGCTTATAACAATTGCTTTTGGTAGGTGTGTTTTGGTTTGGGTTTTTTGTTTTTTTTTTTTGGGGGGGGGGTGTTTTTTCTTTTTTTTATAAACAGAAAAAAAAAAGCAAGTGAAGGCAATA
>JANIJG010013898.1:57656-168104 GCA_024611175.1 Megaceryle torquata | reverse complement strand
AGACATGTTGCTGTTTTGCAGAGGCAGGGAAAGAGCTCAAATTGGGATTTCAAGGAGACTACCCAGTGACAATTTTGAGCGAATGTAGACTTTCTGGTTTTAGTGATTTGTAACATTAGTAATCAGTTCCTCTGTACTTAAAGTTGAAAAGGCTGTGTTAAAACTTTGCAAGGAAAAAATGAAACCAGCATATGGCTTAATCTGTCACTGCTGTAAGGATATTCTGGAAAGTTAGGAGCATGGTTAAAGTAATCTGTAGTCTTAAGCAGAACAGAGGCTACAGGCAGGTGGTGAATTTGGCCATTTTGCAATGTGAAAATGGCATCTGAACATGTTTAAAAATGTGAGCAGCTGCTAACAGCAAACCAGAACGATAGTCACTCAGCAAATTGATCAGCACAAAGCTAGATAGCAGTGTAACTGGAGGTTTTACAGCAGCTCAGAAGGCCAAGTGTGCTTCTTGCACTGATACTCTTTCAGACATCAAGTATTTGCCTGCCAACACTGTGGTGAGTGAATCTGGGGGATAGACAGAGACCAGAATTCCCTTTATATTTGCTTTCTGGAAAGCGTTGTATTTCAGCAGCAGATATTTTTGTGCCTACTAATATGCCTTTTTCCTTAGTGCTTCCATTCTGTGCAGAATAGTGGCTTGGGTTTTATCTTTTAAAAATATAAACAAAAAGAAATCCATGACTCAATGGAATCACTTCAGAGCTTAAACTCTGCAATCTGCTTTTCTCACCTGTCTTTTCATCTGTTTCCTTTAAAAATTTTCTTCTGTCAGTAGACACTAAAAATAGATAATTAAATAATGACCTCTCTGCAGCATTTGGGGTTATACTTGACATTTGCTTGATATTTGCTAGTATATCTTGCTGGTTTTATTCCCTATAGTAACTTTACTTTGCTTCTATAATATATATTGAGCAAGTACTTTTCAGCATTTAGAAACTAGCATTAGCTTAATATTTAATAAGTACAAGTTCATTAAATGTTAAATTAAAAATCAATAATAAATACAAGTTCAGAAAATGAAGATATAATGTAATAGCTGATAACAAATAGTTTTTCTATTTTAAATGAATTGTACAGCAAAGCTCAACAACCATTACATGCTGTGTTCCTGTTACAATTTCTTCTGATGAATTTTCTTTTAAAGAAACAGTCATTACCCAGTAAGCTAGACATCTTTTTTACATAGCATATGTAACAGAGGATTTCTGTGAGTTATTTGCTATAGGGATTGCTCTAGAATAATAGTAATGAACTTAATTATTTTAATTCACAGTGTATTGATTGAAGAGTGTATATCTAGGAAAACACCCTTGGTTTACATATTTAATAATACATTTCTGATGTGATTTCATTTCCACTGTACATGACCTTTGTATTGCTTGAAATCATGGAGCTGCTGTTGGAGGAACTGTTGCTTCTTGGCATCTTAAATACAATCATTGCAAGATAGTTTAAGTGGGGGTAATAGATGAACAAGTATTTAAAAGAAAATCTAAAACCATAATAATTAAGTGAAATAAAATTATTATCTGGTATAACAACAGACAAATAATTATTGAAAAGGCAAGCTTGATGTGCATTTATTAATGAGAGTAATCCTCTTTGTTTTAAAATATAATCCAGCTAATTTGGGGATTTCTTTTAGTTAGTTTTACAGGTTTCGAGGTTAGCTTAAAAAAAAAAATTACTTTTCTCCAGTCAGATTAAGAAATTTACCTGATATGTGCTAGTTTTCAGTTCCATATTTTGATTCTTTCTGCAATCTCTTTGGTTGCCTCTCAAAATGCAGCGATTCCTCAAGCCAAAACTGCCCAATCACTATGAAAATGTAAAAGTATTTCTGTGTCTTGATATTTTCCCTGGAGGAACCAAGAGTCTCCTCTCCACATTTGCAGTGATCACACCAGCCTGACTGAACAGGAAAGAAATAATGTGAGTTCAAGCAATGACCCAAGTTAGAATTGCTCCTCTGTGTGTTAAAAATAAAAATATATTCACATAGAATATATATAGGAAACCTTGAAAATAAAGTAGAGCTTGGATTTAGTTGTTTATATATGTGTAGCTTATTTCCACATGCTTCACTGAAGTTGACTAAATACAGAAAATAAAGTGCAACCATATCAAACAGGTCAAAATCATTTAACTCCGAGAAGCGTGTGTACTTCAGAAATGTGTGCCAGCTCTGTACTGAGGATTCCAGATACTATCCAAGTTAACTCAGCTGCACTGCGTGAGATTTCATGTTTGAAGATGGTATTTAATGATTTTGATCTCTTTTCTCTCACTCTGAATTGATGTTTGTGAACATCAACTTGATAAGAGGTAGCATCAGTGCCAACAATACACAATAATGGTTCAGTAATTTGTCTGGCATTTCAACTGGTTGCCCAGTCATAAGCTTAAAAGTTTAATGACTTGTTCAGTAATGAAGAGGATTTAGAGCCTTTTTAAGTAGAATATATGGAAAGGGTATTCAGCTGGGATTAATGTATAATCTGACTATATTCTTGAAGCATATGTTTGGGTTTCACAGGATACATAGTTATGATTTCCATAAAAAGTAGTTAGTAGAGGACTGAAGAAGTAGCTAAAATACTGACTGTTAATAGCCAGTCATGATGGTCAGCAGAAATATACTTCAGCATTTTTCTAAATTATATCCACTGATTGATGTATGCTAGTGATCTCATTAACCACAGTCACTAGTTAGAATAGGCTCAAATAAATTTTTTAAGAAATGTCTCAATCTCTTTTTTTTTTTTTTAACAATTTCAGATGGATTTAAGATACTGATTTTTGACCATAATATTCTTGAGTAGCAAGAGATGTTTTGACTATTGAACTGTTTAGGGATCATGCAAGTAATACAGAATCTCTAGAAAGAAAACACCAAGAGGCTAAACTCCTCTAGCTGACTTAATACTTCAGAGCTTCTTTTTTCCCATTTATCCCTTTTTCCTTTTTTTTTGGGGGGGGGGGGGTGTTGTGTTTTGGTTTGTTTGTTTGTTTCAGCAGTACTTTTTTTCTGAAGGTTTCATAATCTTTAGTTTTTGCAAATCATTTGTAAAGATTTGACAATTTCTACTTCGGTAGCAAATCAACGAGTGCTCATTAATCACTGTCTGGAGTTCATTATTATTCTCTGTATATCTTTATACAACAAAGATTATAAAATGGTGGTTAGTTCAGCAAAGAGTTCTTAATGTGACTCTCACTTTGGCTTGTAGGATTGCTTTCTCCTCCTACCAGCTTGTGCTTCCACCTCTTCGGTTTTTATCATTTTCACAGACATGTGCCAGATGTTTGTTCAGATACAGTCTTTCTAAGAATGGCGCTGGCAATGCAACGTGTGAGGCTTGCTTTGCCTTTTGAGTCAGCTTCTGAGCCCAGGATGATGGTAGGGGAGTGCCAGCAGAGAGAAAGAAAATGCAAAGCCCTGACTCTTTTGAGTTATTAACAGTCTCAGGCCTTATTTGTTCCTTCCATGAGATTATTAGCTAGCTCCGAAGTCTATTCTAGCCATACACTGAAATAATGATGTGCTCTTTCTGAGAATTTGGAAACTCTGTTAAGTAACTGTCGAGTCCCCGTTCAGATGTCACTCTGTTCTTGAACTATACTATTTTATCTTTCTCAGTAAACTGATGTTTATAAAGTATTTTCAGCTCTTGGAATGAAATGAGAAATGCACAGACATTCCTAAAGCTCTCCATTCATAGTTTCTTACTGACTTGGCACATTGCAGAACAATTCTTACTGACTTTGCACATTGCTGTCTATGCAAGTGGTTCTTCCATTACTGAGTCATCTCATGGATGTGATACAATCGGTGCTTTAGATGCCTTCTGAATTCCCCTTCACTACACCACACTTGGGACAGAAGTTACTTTTTTATCTGCCTGTAGGTAGAATCACATCAATTCACGATGCCTATCTTGAGGTGATGATCTAAGCCCACTCTTCAATTCTCCTCCACTCTCCAACTTCACTAGCTTGTGTGCTTTTTAGATGAACAGATTTCAAAGACTGCAGAAGCACTTCTTGAAAATTAACTGTTCTCATCCTTTTAGCTCCTTTTTACTTTTCTTCAGTCTCCTTTTGATAGGTTATTTGCACTACCTTAGTGCTTTCCTTATGGTGTCCTAAGGAAGCATTCATATTGCATTAAGTATCTTAGTTACCATTTTTATTAAGACAGTATTTTTGTTCTTCTGTATTTCCCTTCTCTGAAGTTTGAGTGAGACTATGGAGGATATTCTATCCTTCAATTTTTTACATGAGGATATTGAACCAAAATAAATACTGATCACTTACAGATTGTGTCTTCAGAGGCAAGAGTACAAACAAGAGCTTGCATGCCATCAGCATCAACAATTGCACCTTCTATTATGAACTTCTTAAGGAGGAGTTTTACTATTGCATTGTTTTTGTTAATAGTAGGAGGCTGATCCTACACCATGCACTGTTCTGCAGCCATCACCTTTCCTCTCTGCAGCCCCCAGTTACTAGTAAGAAGCTCACTCATGACCTTCTGGTTTTGAAGTGCTAAACAGCTTGATTCCCTTAAGGTTCAAATAAGATCTGTCCCTCCAGTACAGGCTTCTTGTTTCCAGCATCTAACGTCTCATAGAGGAGTCTCCCCTCCATAATGAATATGTGACCTTACTTTTTAGCCAAACATCTTTGCACTTCTGTCCTGTGTGGCATGCAAGTACACTACTACAAGGAAGACTTTGGTTTTTCCCTTTCAGGGTCCTAGATTTTTATCTCTAGAACCTTTTTCTTGCCTTTTAACAGTGTCACTAGTACACATGGAAGCTTTTCAAACCCAGTGCTTCTTACCTGGTGATCCAGAAACTTTGTGCCCTTCATATATGACCTTTGCATTCAGCAAACAAGGGCTGTGTGGTGCCATCTGGCCTTGCAAACTCACCTGACTCTTAGTTCTTAAGTGAAATCCCACTGTAACAACCATCCTCTCCCCTTTGCCATGGGTTCCTGGTTCCAGAACAGAAGAATGCATGGCTATCTTTGGAGAGAAAGGCCTTGGCACTGAAGTCATTTCCCCATCGGTTGTCCAGTGCCATGTCTTCCTGCCACATGTCATTATAAGTGTTAATCTGGACTTGATGTTGTTTTGTGATGTTCCTGGAAGTCTTCTCTACTAGTCTGATCATCCTATTTCTCATGGGTCTTGGTTTCTGTGTTTGGAGAATAAATTGCTCACCGATGTGTCTGAAAGTGCTATTTATGACTATTGGACTGTGTTTCCCTGAGTTTCTTCAGTCCAGCTCCCTCAAAAAAGCTCCCAGAGACATTGTCTGCATCGTGGTGTATCCAGACTGCTATCTTAGGGGGCAGGTGGTTGCACATGAACTGTGCAACAGATGCTGGAGCTCTACGTTTATTTTTCAATCTGGATGCACAATAGTGGTTCTTTAAGTTGGTTTCTGTATCGCAGTAATTTACCTGACTGACAAATTTCCAAATGTTGCCAAATTCCCCCTGGTTCCAAACTTCTGTTGATCTTCTCAACTCACTTCCATTTATGTTTCCAAGAGCTCTGCTAACTTTATGCTAGGACTTGCCTTGCCTCCAGCGAGGACTTCTTGCCTTGCTTCTAGTTTAAGATTTTCACCTATAACTTCCTTTCCTTCCTCCTTTCTGACACCCCCGGTTCTTTCCAGAGTGAGGTTCTACCCTTAATATTACTCAAAAAATTAATATATGACTGATTTGTTTTGTTGATGCAAAATGGACAAAAGAGAAACATGAAAATACTTTACGTTGCACAAAGTAATACATTCACATAACATTTTAAAGTAATGGCAAAACCCTAGATAATGTTGGGTATTTTTTTTTAATATGAAGAGCATCAAACAGTATGCCATGGTTAAAACAGAATTTCTGACCATTTTGATTCAGTTTAAACAAGCAGTTTACTGAGGGGAATTGTACTAGGGGCTTTCTTGGCTTTAAGTGTCAATTACAAAATATACAAAATACAAAAATCCAAATAGATCACAACTTCCTTAGTTTAAGGCAACTAGACCAAAACCAGCTATGTTCTCTAATCAGGGATCAGTCACACTTAGGGGAGAGTCAGATCATAGCTTGAGGTTGTCTTGCTGCCCTTATCCATAACATGCATATTGATCTACCCCATTTTTGAGGGCATTCTTGGAGTTGGTAAGATGGGTGGTTCCACCTTCTCTGCAGCATCTCTGAATCTGCTCCCTAGGCATTTCCCATGATCTTCCCTGAACTTTGAGACCAAGATTCCTAAAGAAGTTGTTATCAAGAGCACCAGGTTGTTGACTGGACCACACCAACAGGCGTCTGTCCTCTGTTAGCTCTTTGTGTGCACAGTTTATTGCTTCTAGAAACTGTGACCTCAGCCTCAGTGGACTGAATAGCTTCAACCACTTAGGACCACTTGAGCAGAAGTCCATCATGCTCACCATAAATCATCAAAATGCATGCACACTCTTACCCCATTGCAGTAAGAAACCCACTGGTTTTGTGGGTTAATTGTGCAATGAACTTGAAGCATCCAAAGCTGTGATTAGCTATTGTGGTCTTTCAAGTATTTCACAAAAACTTTTCCTGAGCTTTTACTCCCCTAGTTTGTTTTCCATTACTGTGGCTACATATCTCTGTTTAGTTGCAGTATAATAGTACATTATTATGTTTTCTTCTGTTCAGAATAGATGACTTGTGTTTTCTAAGACATTTTCTGTCAGAATAAGTTTCGCGTAAGTAAAGATACTGAACGCTGAATGATTCAGCAGTGTTCCAATGGAACAGACTTTGACATACGGATGTGTAAATTACATGAGTTTTTCCAATATAGAAGACTTAGAACATTGATTCATTTACTTTACCCCATTTTATCTTGCTATATTTATTCATTCATAGCCTGGATGATTTTCTAAAGGCCTTTTTTAGATAATTATAAATTTCTAGAAATCATAAATCTTCTATGACCATTGTTTCATTATGACTGTCTTGCTGTTTGTATCTGTTACAGAAGAATGAATACAGATCTATAACTCTGGTGTTTTTTAGCCTCCAAATCCTGTCTGCCAGTTTTAATATTTTACTAGTATTTGGGGGGGGAGGGGGGGGGTGCCATATATTTATATGGAATCTGTTAGGATTCAGGTTTGCATTTCATACCACATCTCATAAAATGTGACTCAAATTATTTCACATATTCTCACTTTGACTGTTGTCATCTATTCCAAGAGCTTGTTGAAAGGCTTTAGATTAGGCATGATTATTAAAGCTTGGTGAAAAATACCTTCCTTTAAAAAGTATATCTGCATCTGGTCATTTTAAATGAGATGTCCAAATTAACAAACTGGAAGAGGGAGTGAGGAAGCATAGCAATGAAATCCATGAATGATTTGGAAGTCTTCACTGTAGTACATCAGGAAAAGAACAGAGAAAAAAAAAAAAAAAAGCCAGCTAGAAGAATTGATAAGTAAAATAGTCATATTTACATACATATTGATAATGGGTTTGAAAAAGAATGTGAATGAGGAAGAATGATAGTAGATGGCAAATAAGATATTTTAGAGCCGTAATATTTGATCTAATGTAGATCTCAAGACTTTATATGGTCAAGTGCAAAGAAAATGTATCACTTGAAAGATAAACAGGATAACATGCAAATAAAATATTTTCCAGAATTAGTCAGAAGATGGACAGGAGCCTTCTGTGCATTAAGTCTAACACAGGAAAGCAAAAGCTAATTAAAATTCTCTGTATGAATTGCTGTTTGCAAGAATTTTGCTATTCCTCTGGGTATCCAGAGTGTAATTGTTTTCCAGTTCATCTGAGAAACATTTGCTGAAAGATTGTAAATAATTGTGTTTATCTAAATCAAATTTTTACTCTTCATTGAAGAAGTAAATTGCAAAATCTGAAAATAATGGTGAGGCAGATCACATAAACCTTTGTTCTTGTTAAAAAGAAATTCCTGAACTTTCTCATTGACTCAAATTTAATATTAGACTATATCATTGGAATAATTTTTATAATTTGAATTCTCACAATCCAGTTTACTATATTTTTTTCGATGAAAAGACTAAACCAGGAAGAATACCAGAAACTACCATGTTTAGTCTTGTGCTTGTTTTTTTTTTTTAGCTAGGTCATTTTTCATCACATTGTTAATCCAAATTATACCTGCTGTTGGGCAAGAATCTTCTTAAGACATCAAGGTTTGCCAAGACTTGCACAGCGAATGTGATCGGTGTCTGCATAATACTTTGAGGAGAGAAAAGAACATGGAATGCTGACAGTACCTCAGTGTGACTTAGACATTATTTTCCACTCCCCTATAACACTTAGGAATTTTATGTGAAGAAGCACAAGATAGAACTAGTAAGCTCTGAATCACAGTATTTAGAACAAAGAAGTTTTTCCCAGTCTAACCATTAACCTTGAATTTTGTTTCAAATTTTACATTTAAATATTTTAATTAAACTTTAGTTTTGAGACACCAAATTAAATTTGATCTTTTTTTTCTAAGCCACAAATGAAACCAGTGTTCTCAAATCTGGAAATTAGTTCTCTAAGCCTAGCCCATTGTCCAGTGGATAAAAAGTATTTATGAAATTATCAGTGAAATTCCAAGCTGGAGATGTCTTCTCCGATTTTGATTTTTCTTAAAAGATTTTCTATAACGGTAATAATTAGGCAGTTTTTAGAGGTAGGAAAACTGTGAATGCAACATTTAAACATCATTAATCACAAAGTGAATCTGTCTAGTGAATCGATGTGAGACTGATTCATATGTCAAAGTAGTTTGTCATTTGTGGAGGAGGTAGAACACAATAAGAAATAAGAATTTTTATTTATAAAATTTTAAAATTCATAATAAATTTATTTTTATGAAAGCTAACTTGAAATTCTGACAGAATAGCAAGTCCTAACCTTTATTACAATGTTTCTTATGTTTTAAAAACAAGCAGGTTTTAGAGATTGTCCAGTAACACCTGCCTGTTGCAGATCTTTTTCTCTTCATAAGGCCTTCCTAATAAAAACTTCCAAAGAATAGTCAGAGATCTTGGTTTTGCTGAAATAAGGGAAATCTTCAAGCCAAAAGCCTTGATGACAACCACTTTGTCATTATGAACATAATGTGGGATTATATGGCCATTTGTGAGTAAAATAAGTGGTTTACTTAATTTATACATTGCATATTTTTAGGTACAGAAGACAAAAGCTGTTTTGATGACATGCTTCAACAGAACTGGAGAATGTCCATTCTTCTGTTACTGCTGTTGTCAAAAGTCTGAGCCTTAATTACTGGTGAATTAAAAGTTTTTAGTCCATCTGCAGTACTTCACAAAGTCATCTTAAAATCTAACCCACCAGTAAGTCATATTTTTTTCCTAGAGAATCTTTCACTCATGAAGTTAGACCTTTTTATTAAATTTAATTAACCAGATCTACCGCACGCTGTCCTTTCTTCTATGGAAGTGTTAGTCCTTACATCAGTCATCTGAGCTTTTACTTTGTGTGTCTTAAATGATGGTAACAAGTGTGCTTCAACTAGCCTTTCAGATCCTGCCTCTACTTCTCCACAATCAATGACCATTTTCCATACTGTCTCAACAGTGCCAGTCTAACTGAAAACATTTCGTTTATAAGTACAATGGCCCAGCTACATGTTCTACAGTAATGTTCAACATTTGTAGGAAAAAAAAATCAAAATGTACATTTTTACAGTGGAAATACTACCAAAAAAAACCTACTAGAAAGTCTAAATACTCATTCATGATGTTTGTGGTAGAGATAAATTTTAATGTCTTCACACTCCAGAGCAGCAAAAAAAAAAAAAAAAAATCCATTAGCACACAGATTCCTACAGTTATTGCCTGTGTGGGAAGATACAGATGGGTTTTTTTTTCTTCATTGCAACAATATCACTAACAGCAGGAGCTGAAATGTCCTATGTCATGTCAACCTGAAACAAATTAAGATTTAAGAATCTAATAAAGTTGGGATTGCTCAGTAGTGTAGTTTGCTAACAGAATGTCATTGCACGCAAATGACGTCTGCTCCAAGTTGAGTAGCCCTGGCAGTTAAAATACATGTGTTTCCCCATTGAGCTGAAATGCCAGCAGCTACCCCACTGCGGGTTTTAGTGTGATACATGGATCCCAGATTCTCCTGGGATCTTTCATCACTGGGTGATGAAATTGCTCTATGGCCAGACAATTGAACTGAACTTCCAGTTTAGTTCCATTAGGAAAAATATCTGCTAAATTGTCAGAAGCCATACTGGGACTGACTGATGAAATCTATATTGTGCAGACTGAAATAAAACTATGATGATATAGTGTGTGCTATAATTAATGACAATATTAAAAAAAAAAACAAACCCAAACTTAATAGCTGTTTTGTTTTCCTATAGAACTAAAGTATTAATTGTAGCAATTTTTGTTTGGTTTTCTTTGTGGGGTTGTTTGTTTTTTCATTTGTGTGGGAGTTTTTTGTTTTGTTTGTTTTTTACAGTAAGAAATAAGCCAACAATTTAATGGGCAGACTTCTCATTTTGTTACCAAGAACAGTAAATGTTTTCATTTTTGCTTTGTTTATGGCCAGGGCTAAGAAGCATTTAAGAGTTAAAAAGCTTTTTCCGAGAACTGAACACAGTACTCAAGGTGTGGCCTCACCAGTGCCAAATACAGAGGCACAATCACTTCCTTGCTGTCCACACTGTTTCTGATACAGGCCAGGATACCATTTGCCTTCTTGGCCACCTGGGCACACTGCTGGCTCATGTTCAGCTGGGTGTCCACCAGCAAACCCAGGTCCTTTTCCTCCGGGCAGCTTTCCAACCACTCTTCCCCAAGCCTTTAGCATTGTCTGGAGTTGTTATGACTGAAGTGCAGGACCTATCACTTGGCCTTGTTAAACCTCATACCATTAAACTTGGCCTATCAATTCAACCTGTCATGCAGATGCAGATGTGACATCCTGCATCTTTGGTGTGACATAGTGGTGAGTGCTGTGCCATTTTTTACACTTTTTTAAAGTGCAATTTCATTGCTCTTTCAAATTTCATAATTTGTTATCTCTACAAAGTGGGATTTGCTAAAACTGTTCTGATCATTTTGGCAATTAGTTCAGTAAGTGCGTCTCTAAGGGCTGGACACCCCTGATCCAGTCACAGCCTGGGTGGACATATGCATGTTTCCTTCCCGTGGAATGATCAGCAGCTTGGGTAGGTTTCTGGGTGACTTTTCTGTGTGGTTTACATGACATGATGTAGTCATGGAGCGTAATTTATCTGAGTGTTGCCTTATCCTGAGTTCAAACGGGGTTTTGAACTGTTTAGATAATACTGAATTATCACATTAAACTACTGTCTAGTTCTTTCATTTAACACTTCAGTGTGTAGGGAACTGCTTGCCAGTTAGTCCAGTCATATCTGGAGATCATGGGCATTTGGCTACCCACCAGAGAATTAGGCAGTGGGTATGTTTTGTCTGTGAAGGGCTCATAACATTATGTCACAGCTTGCTGTTTTGAGCAGTTTTTCCCTAAAATCCTTACTTTGAAATGTGTAGAAGACAGAAAGAAGGTAGACCTGCAGTTTGTCAATAACAAAGTTAGGGAAAGGTTGTTTGACTCTTATGTTTTACAGTTAACTGAAGATAGTCTTGGAAAGACATAGGAGAAGGTTTAACGTGGTAATAAATGCATTCTTATTGATTACTTACCCAGACTGTGAACAGAAGAAGATTGAAAATTACTTGATTAGTTCAGTTACTTATTTCCTGGTTTAGTATTACTTGATCGATACCCCAGAGCACTCCTGCAAAACTTTTGCTCTCCTTCCAGGATCAGTTAATTACTCATGAACTAGACATGCAGTAGATATGATCTCCAACTCTCAAGTCTTCTTCAGGATAATGGAAAAGTATATATCTCGCTCCTAGTTGCTCTCCCTCATTTACATTGTACTTTCCTTACAAAGCAGGCTCCTGAGACTATGATGCTGTGCCTTGTACGGTTGTAGATGCCATTTATGAAAAAGAATACATTGGGCAGAGTGCTATATCAAACTAACATATAAATTGCAATTAAATATAGTTAAATGAAGCACGTAATTGCAAAAACTAGTGTGGAATTACCAAGGGCAAATTATGCTTGACAAACCTGATCATTTTTTATGACAGAGTAACTTGCTTGATTGATGCAGGGTGAGTAGTGGATGTTGTCCACCTGTATTTTTCCAAGGCTTTCAGTATGGTTCCTCAGAGCCTCCTGCTAGAGAAACTGATGCCTTACAGTCTAGACAAGTGGTCAGCATGGTGCATGGAGAACTGTTTGACAGGCTGCACCCGGAGGATGGTGGTAAATAACTCCTTTTCAAACTGGCAACCTGAAACAAGTGGGGTCCACCAGGGATCAATATTGGGCCCAATGCTCTTTAATGTCTTCATAAGTGATTTAAATGATGGCATCAAGTGTACCCTAATGAAATGAAATGATAACACCAGACTGAGTGAGGAGCTTGCTTTACACTTTGAAAGCAAGAGCCACCCTGCAGGAAGACCTGGATAGGCTGGAAAAGTGGACTTAACAAGAACCTTATGAAGTTCACTAATGACAAGTGTAAGGTTATGCATCTGGGAAAACATAATCCAAGAATGCAACACAGACTGGGATCTACCTGACTAGCAAGCAGCTCTGTGGAAAGGGACCTGGGGGTCCCAGGGAAGAGGTGGAAGTGTGTCCCAACATTGGACAGTTTTAAGATTCAACTGGACAGTGTGCTGGGCCATCTTGTCTAGATTAATCTTCCTGAAAAAGGTTGGTCCAGATGATCCTCGAGGTTCCTTCCAACCTGGTATTCTATGATTCAATTAATAAAATACACAGTAATGAGTTTCCACTAAAAAAAAAAAAAAAAAAAAAGAAACTATTTGGTTTTGGTTTTTTTTTATCTCCTAGAATAGAATAAAACATGCTATGTAAGTATGTGGCTTCACTATAAACCTTAAAATATCTGCAAATTAAATACAGTGCTGAGCAATCATATTGATAACTAAAGTTTTGACAGTTCAAAATGTGATCCCTTGTTGACCTAGAAGGAAATCAGTGCCACAGCTGGCAGTATTTTCCAGGAATGTAAGCTTCTTACCTGGTTACAATGTCTGGTGAAAGTGTTTTTGTGGAAGATAAGGGGAGTAGTGTTTAGATCTTTACTAGTTAGTAAACAGTTGAGAGAGCTGAATGATAAAGATGGTAATAAGGCTGATAGGTATTGGTGAGGCTGGTGAGTGCTATCAGATAAATACTCAGCACATAACAGACCTGTTAAAGATCTGTCATGAAATTGCTGTTGAGATTATGTAAAGTAAACCCCAGCTTTTCAGGCAGATGAGTTTTCCTTCTGAGATCTCTGTATTGATGAGTCATTCTATTATCACATTAAAAACCAAAAGCAAGTGTAGCTTGCTAAAACAGTCATGGAATTTATCCAAGTGTTCAGCTGTGAGAGGCATTCACATATTTTTTTACTGACGGCTTAGTAACAGAACAGGTAAAATGCTGGCTTAAGGTGTCATTTTATTAAGTGCTATCATCAGTGAGTATTCTGATTGACCATTGTTGCAGCTGCATACACTGGGATTATTCTAATATTTTTTTAAGCCTCTCTTTCTTTAGGTATGTGTTCTGTATATATTATCCAACTAGCCTCAAATCTCAGAACTGGGATACAAGGAATCTATTCTGTGGAAATTAAATTTTTAGGGCAAGACAACACCTGACAACATAAACGAAAACCAGAACCTCTTTAGGCATGTAAAACAAATTGCCTTTTACTAAGCTTCTCTCATTTTCTTTTTGCACAGTACTTGCTTAAATAGTAATGATAATCTGCCTCCTGATCATTCTTTTTGTCTTAGATCTTCACTCTATTTAAAACCATCCAAGTCTCAGTGGCTACTCTGCACTTCTATGACAGCACTGGTAATAACTTTTTGCCCTGGAGTTAGTAATTTTTACAGCAAGCTCTTAAAAATCTTTCTGAAGAGCCTTTCAGAAGGATGGTTTGTTTATAGGTAGCAAACTAGATGTATGGAGAGGTGAAATGACATGGAAAAGATAACAATATATTTATGCTTCCCATTTCCTTGTCTCTTGCTGTGCTTACTCTGCATTAGCTCTGCCTGACCTACAGGGTTTTGTTTCTTGGTTTAATTCATGGAGTTTGTGGCTGGGAGTATATTGCTTTGCTTTTATCTCGTGTCTTAAAGCAGCAACTCTTTATCTCCTGACTCGAATCTGCAGGGCTGAAGGCTGAAGCTGAATTTCTTCCTTCTCAGTGGTCTGATGCTCTGGAAAGAAAAATTGGCAGAGCTAAATAACTGTCAAGGAGAAAGAACAAGACAAACATAGCAGACCAAGATTTTCAAAATTGGCTGGTAATTTTAGGTGCACTAATTTGCAATGTACCATTCGATAAAGACTCACATACAGCTAGGCCCTTGTAGATTGGCAGCCAAAAATCATTTGCTAATTACCTTTTGATAGTCTTGGCTTTTCAGATAACCTGATTTTAAACAGATAACTAAAATGACAATGTTTTAGCAAAGGTAACTGAAGTCTGTTGGAAATTATTGCTGTTTTCATTGTGTGTATTCTGGTCTTAACTACAACAAGAAAAGCTAACCTAGAAAAGGTTATTACTTGGCTTCTGACAAGTTAGCTTTTAATTTCTGACACGTCAAGCTTCCCTTTGAAGGGGTGACTTTAAACAAAAGGCTCAGCTGCTGTTAGCTTTGTGTTGTAAACTGATGGGAGCTGCAAAGCTGTGACCATGAGCAGACCTGATTGGTGCTGGTTCAGAACATGCAAAAAGATGCCTGTCACAGGACCATCCTCCTGAGCAGCCATGGGCTCAAAGGCCAAGCAGGTTTTGCAGGTGTAGAACCTGTCAGCCATGGCCTGGCTTCCTCTCTCCTAGCTTCTGCCAAGTGGAGGGCTGTCTCAAAATCAGATTGTGTCACTCCCAGGCAGAGTGAGCAGTAGAGCAGCTTCCTGGGGCATTGTCTTCAGTTTTCTTTGTGCTTTTGAAATCTCTCAAACTGACTGTTTATATAGTCTGGATATGCTGGCTGATGCATCATTTATATGCCTGAGCAAAAATAAACATTATTTTGTAACCTCATTTATGATCTATTTCCTTATCTTAAATTCTAATCAAGCAGAGTTTGCCTAGTTGTATGTATGCCTAAGAAAGCAGTAAGTTGAAATAGATATTGCTGATTTGCTTTTCTCCGAGAACTGATTTATCAGTTTCCATTGCTCTGAATTTATGTTGAATTTTAGGACACCTCCTTACCTGTTAGATTTCAGCAGCAGGAATTGGTGACTGATTAGTATGCAGAGACTGTTTTGGTCCTCATCTTTCTTAATAATACTAACCTCAGAATAAAAAGTTAATTAGAGCAAGTAAAGTTATTAAAAGTGCCTATGTGATTTAAAAGCTGAAGTCAACATTTTCAGGAGAGTCTTAGGCATTTTGGAAACCTGATTAAATTAAATTCCTTTATGAGGTTACATGAAAATAGGACTTGGTCTTTGAATCACCTTTGTGATTTTGAAAATCTTACCTGGTGTCTTTCATTATCTTCACACAATAAATGGTTGTCCTTCACAGGTGAAATTATCTTTATACCATTTACAACTGTGTAAGAATGCAAGGACATCATCACCAGCAGCATATATTTAGGTTAAATCTTTCACAGAACCCAAGAGCACTTCAGATAACAGTTCATTTTAAACTATCATTATTTAGAAACAGTTAGGTGAAGACACAAGCTTTTTTTTTTTTTTCTTTCATTTTAGTTCTTCACTATCAGGAGAGACTCATGGCTATTTGTATAACGGTAGAGGTTACATTTCATAGCTCAGATGTATACATGTGGTATACACTGACACCCAGCACATTGCAGGCTTAGGCAGAAGAACAAGATGAGTCAGAGGGTTGCTGAGAGGAGGCAGAGCCTTTTCTCCCAAACTCCTTGTTCACATCAAGCACAGCAGTACTCAGGTGCCATTGTCCATGTACACACTGTCTACATTGGTCCTTGCAAAAATAGTTTGGTGTTATTTGCCTGAGTACCAGGGAATAAAATGTCCATAAAAGGCGAGCTGCAACTAAGTGGGGGTTCTCATTGCTAAATTTTCACTGGCAAACCTAAGACTGAGAACCGATCTGTCTTTTCACCTACAGTGGCTCTCTTCAGTGGGAATTGACTGCCTGTGCTTAAATTAGTGTAAGAGGTGCAAGACCATATGCATTTTCTTTTTGAAGGAAACTTGATACACTGAATGAGATAATGAATAATCTGCTGGCTGCCCTTGGTGAGGGGGATGAGATACAGTGATAGAGGATGAAGGAGCTGTGAAGGATGTGGGACCACTTCTAAGTGAAGTGGCTAAGGGATATCTCAAGCCCTTTAAGTGTTTTCCTTATCTTGTGCAAAAGCACCTTCAGATGCTTGTGGTAGTTCAGATAGTATTGAATTTGTATTATGTTTTACATGTCCTATCTTGGTAATATAATAGGTGTTTAATGCAAGTCTGCCTGACTCCCTTTTTCTACTTGTCTGGAGTATCCTTGGTATTTAAGACCAACCCTTATGTCAGCTTCTTTATTAAAGAATGTGCTGTAGAAATTATGCTAATTAATCTGGAGTGTAATTATAGGCTAGAAAGATTATTTCACAGTCAGAATTGAATTGTTGTAGATAAATGTACATTAACTTAATAGTGTGCAGCTAATTAGTTTTGCTATTTACTTGTAGAAGTTTAAAAAAAAAAGATGTAATCAGTTACACAAAAGCTTGAGAAATGAATACATTGCAAAGCCAATGGAAGTGTACTCTGAATCCCTCTTTAATTATTGTTTTGCTAGATTTCTTCTGAATTTTCCCATTCTGAAATTACAGTGGGCACAAGTAGCTAGTTAACATACTTAACTTTTATTTGTACTTAAAATATATATTGTAGAACTAAAATGTATCGTTGACAGTTACATATCTGTAATTCATACTGAAGTGATTGCAACTTTAAGGTGTCTTGTATTCTGCATAAAGCATGAAATATTTTGGATCTTATTATGTATCAACTGAAGGTAGAGATTTTATTTTCTGTGCGTAAACAACTTTATTTTTTATGTTCATCAGCAAGCTGAAATTTGTGTTTAGCTTGTTTTAAAAGAGGAAAAAACTAAGCTTTTAGACACTGGATACATATGCACTAAATATCAGATATTATATTGCAGAAGCATAGTTGTGATAAAGTACTGAAAACCAAAGAAGGCAGAATAACTTGACCCTCATCTGAAAGACTGAAAGCCTTGAGGAGTTTTCCAGCAAACATGTAATTTTGCATGTCACAAAAATACCCACATTTGCTGTATGTCTCAGACATTCACAGGTGTGAAAAGAAGGCTGCGGAACATTCTCCTTAATGTAAATTAGTATCAGCTTCTGGGAAAATCTAATATATGATTTGTGAATTTAAATTTAGATACAGAAATTCTTTATAAAGCCACCTTTGAGCATAATATTTCTTCTGTTGACTTCAGAGTGAAAGAGACTCCAGTATAAAGTAGTGGTTTAAAAGTGCAATCTCAAACAGAAGTGTGGTATGCTCTGAACTTCATCTGTAATGCTGCCTACAGAACTTTGCTGTATGATCACCTTTCTTTATGCTCAAATGAAAAACTGTAGAAGAGGGAGATATTTTTATAAAATAGCAAAACTTATTTCAATAGCTTATATAGTGATTTCTCCACTAATAAATAAGACAGATATAATATCCTCTCTTGTAGAACAGTTCCTTGGCTTTTCCACACTTGAGTTTTAATGAAATTGGATATCAGTTTCATTTTCATCAAGTTATATCAAAAACACCATCTCCTATGTGAATTCATATTTGCCATTAGAAGAAAACTTATGGACAGCAAGTATTGACACAGACCTAAAAAAATCTCAGGCTTTTCCCACTCCTAGCCTCCCCTTGTGCAAGCAGGACAGCTGAAAGTCTGTGGACATTTTGTGTTTGAACTTGACTTTGAAATTCACAGCAGCAATTTGAAATATGAATTACAAAATCATACAGATTTGTCTTAAAATGACCAAAAATGTAGAATTGAGGATGTGTAGAAACATGTCTTTTCTGCTTGCTCACATCAGTGGCTATTAAAAAAAAAAAAAAGGGAAGAAGAAAAGAGAAAGGAACTAGAAATCAAATGTTGCTTTTGTATCGTGTGTGACAGGCAGTTGATTGCCAGCCTGGACAGAGAGCTCTTGTGTCTGGTCTGTGCAAGCATGCTCATGTCTTCTGTAAAGCAAATTATGCTGACCTGCCCTTGATCTGTGTGTATCTCAGGGGAGGAGAGGGAAGGAAATAAATGGTTATCAGAATGGGTTCAGTGTCTGTGAATGAGGGTTGATAGAGATAGCTGGAACCACTTGTCATTACAATTTTCATCAATCTGCCAGATTAACAGTCTTCATTTTGGGAGCAATTGAGAGCAAAATCTAATTTCTTAAGTGATAATCTACTCAAAAGCAAGTAGTTTAATATAGGCTACACATGCTACATGACTTGCACATACTGTAGAATCAGTGCTTAAGTCTTCAATCATAGTTTACTTTTAATTCTGAACATATCAGATATCCATTTTATAAACAAATATGGTATCAGTTGCTTAGTTGTATGTAAACGTGATCTGAGCTCGGTTGCTGAAGTCTCAGACAATCGTTCATATTACAGCTATAGGATGTATATATTGGAGGTTTTTATAGCTGAAGTCAATGCTGTCAGCTGAGCATATGCATAGAGAATGGTTTCAAAGTCAGAGGGAGTGGTGGTGTTCTATCAGCTTAAATAAGGACATTTAGGGGAAAAAGGAGTTAGCTCTGAGGTGAAAAGGGGAAAATGTGCAATTCACAGCCTGTATTTCTCGTAGTGGGCAGAATTCATTGCAAGATATCACACACCATCTAAATTCTTGGATCAGTGAAGGTAATGGGCACTGAAATTCAGTATATCGGGTAATGAATCCCACCCAGAACATGTTGCATGGAAGTAAGTACCATGCAATTAGCAAGTAATGCACTCATCCTTTCTCTGTAGGTAGCTGTATTTCCACCTGGTGAGGAAAGATTTTTAATAGATTGAGGCATGTATTTTCCCTTAGTATATTCAGATTTCAAAGACCTCTTTAAGATATTGATTCTTAGTTCTAAATGACAGATCCTAGCAGTATTTCCTTCATTTCTTAATGAGGGCAATAGCCTTGAATCAATAGCATGATTATTTTCTGCAGTGGATTTATTAGATATATACAGTGTTTCACAGTTCATCTGGAAACATTTCCATAGAAGTGTTATGCAGAACAGTTAGCATCCTCGTTCTTTCTGTCAAGGATAGAAAAGTCACGTCCCAGTTGTAACCTCATAGGATTGCAATCCCATTCTAATGACGTTTTTTCTGTGAGTTGCATTTTACTGAAGTAAACCTATCAAATATTCTTACATGTCTATTTTACATTTATTTAAATCTACAGCCTACTTCTGCACTACGCTCTGAGTATCTTCTGTGTAAAATATTTTTTCTCTGATTCAACTTAGCAATTTTTTTTTTATTAGGTAAGACATTTTCTTTGACTGGTTTTGTTGCTAACACAGAAGCTGAGGGTTGTGGATCTCCCAGGTGATGCAGAGCACTGTTGTACTTTTGTTAGTTGTATCTGCCCATTGATAAGCTCGTCATTCTTTTCCTGGCTTTTGAGTCATTGTGGAGATTCTCTGGGTTATCCTGCGGCCCAGACAGAGAACAGAGATGTTACCACACTAAATACCCAGGTAGAAACCATCCTTTCTCCATTTATTTCTCCCTACAAGTGCAGAAGCACAACCTTGTTTTCTGATTTAGTTCTCTGAAAAGTGGAATACATACTATGTTTGTAGGTGCTTTGAGTAAACTAGGACAAGACTGAAAAACCCTGTTAGAAACAAAACCAAAAAAGTAACCCTTCTGAATGGATGCATGTGACAAACCTTTTTTTTTTTTTTCATTATTTTATTTATATTTGTAAACTGTAACTGTTGTTAGGGTCGACAAAATCTGAGATTGATTAAAATTTCACTACATGAGGCCATCTTTAGCTTGAGCAGTGTATGCTGCAGCCTACATGCCAAATAGCCCAAGACTTGCAGACAGAGATTTGCTTTGATGGTCCAGGTCTCTTCTTGTCCTGCACGCCCCTGAAATGCTGTCCAGATCCTCTGCATTTTTTATATTCTTGAAAACCTTTTGCAGTCAGCTAGCAGTGAATCAGTGTATTTGGTTCAGAGAATTGAAAACTAGGGCTGAGGATTTAATAGTGGCTCTTATAACTTTGGCAATTTTATTTTTCCCCTGTGAGAGAGGCATGTAAGTGCTGCCTCTCTTTGCCCATGCCTAACATGAAGATGATGATATATGTGTACTGCATTAGGAGAGTTCCTTAGAATTTCTACAGTGCTTTGAAGTAGATAAAAAGCATGTGATGAGAAGTAGCAATAGTATTTGAGTGTCACTACTCATTACTGGTGGATATTCTTCCTTCCATCCAACAGCTTTCCATTTGAGAAATTTTTTAGCAATTTGACTCTTTTGTTACTGATCTCATGAATTTTCTATCTCCTGAGTGTCAAGTATGTCTTACAGTATTATATTGTTTTGGTGGTTGTACATTGAGATACATCAAGCTAGCATACAGGCGATCAGTTTTTTCATGCTTAATGAAAAGAGGAAAAAAAGGCAGCAAAGAAAAAAACATTAGTCTGTATTTCCTTTTGAGAAGAAGATAAATTCAAGTACATTTATAGAATCGTACAGCTTGCAATTTTAATGAACAGAATTGGTTCCTCTGTTTCTCTAAAAGATTGAATAGGAGTCTAGTTGTAAGAATAGAAAATGAGAACAAGTTGTTGTTTGTTCTTAATTCAGTTTTAGAAATTTATGTGGGTTTTTTCCTCAACTTGATTGAGGGCAAATTCTGGGGCTTATCAGTTTTTATGATATTTTGAGTTAGGTCTTGTTTAATATTCATTATTTAAGCATCAAAAGAATGTCTACTCTGAAGAGTTTACTATGCTCAGGAAAACAGGGAGTTCTGCAAAGTGTTACATAGATAAGAACGGTGACCAAGCATGTATGTGTGGAGATAAGGTGAGAGCTACAGCTATGCAGCAGCAAAGTAAGGCAATACTGCACTCAATGCACTAATCACTAGAGGATGAGATAGCACAAGATCATTAGGATTAATACTTTTAGGATTAATACCTCAGACAGACACCCTTTCCTTGCCCCCCACCCCAGCTGTGAAAAGTGTTTCCCCCCCCCCCACTTCCACTGTAAAAAGTGCATTCTTGGTATTTCCTGGTGTCTGCTATTTTCACACATATAGAATGCTCAGTTTCTGGTTGTAGTGGTCCCTACTTTCCCATGGCAGTCTGCAGGTTACCCACATGATGATCTGCCCAATTATTTGCAGATATATAGGAGGGAAACATCTGGTTTCCATCCCTTTTTTTTATTTTCCCAAACCTGAAAATGCTTGACTTTCAGTCATCCCTGCTAGAAAAGGGTAGAAACAGCTCCTGTCACCTCCACACAACTCAGCAGATCTGGGACCAGAAGCTTGATCAAGCAAATAGAGCAACAGGGAGAGACACTCAATGTGTTGTCACATCAGTTATCATGAAACTGGTTGTGCTTAATAACACAACATTAAAAGTTTTGACTGGAGAGAGGTGGAGTGCCCCAAAACCTTTTGGGAATTCTCATGGTGGGGGTTATTTCATAAAATGGCATGGATGCTGTGAGAATTTCTGTGAGGACTGTGTGTGCCAGCTTCCTCTTCTGCAAATGAGCGTGGTTTGAATTGTTAACATTGCTGCTGTTAGGCTAATGCTAAATTGTTCCTGCTGCTTTTGTGCTTTCTTCTTTTATAGCTGCAATGGTTAGGGGTTATGATGCATGTGGGGAAATAAATATCTTCCATTCTAAAATGTTCCTCCTGTTTTCCTAGGACAATCTGGGGTTTGTGGAGTAACATTTGTTCTTTAGAAAGAGTACATTTCTACATGGTCAGGTGGGAGCAGGGCCTCAAAGGCTTTTTTCTCCTCTTCTTGAAATACAGGAAAATTTAAGATTCTCCGAATGGGAACAGTAGCTCTAGAAAAGACGACAATTTTGATTTACAGGTCTTCAAAGACAGAGAATCTATCAAACCTCAGAGAAAGGCATTAAAGTAAATGACTGTGCCTGCCAAAGTAAGTCAATGACAGAGTAAAGGCTGGAATCCCTTAGGTCTGTCTACTGTTTTACTCTCCTGTCTATGTTTCCACCTTTGTGATCTATGAGGAAAGCACATCTGTAACAGCTGTTCTGCCAGTGAACAACATTGCACAATCTTCTGAAATCTTCCCTGGGAAGTGTGAACTCCTGTAGATGGAGAGAAGCAGGTATAAGCCAGTATCTCAGGGAAGGGTTAATTAGATGTATTTTCATAGCTGCAGTGTATTCAACTTAAGGCCCTTCTATAATAGGGGGTCAGCAAAATGTTACCCATTTCAGGAAGAAAGAAGATAAATTAGCCAACTTCAAGACATCTGGATAGCTTACCTAATTTGCCCTTACTCGCCTTTGCAGAAGCACTACCTGTATATGTAAATGCCTGTGGAGGAAAAGATAACATTTTCAAGACTCTTTCAGCTCAACAGACCCAAAAGATAAGTGCCACTTTCTAACAAAAAACAAACAAATAAAAACAGACAGAGAAACAAACAACAAAACAAAATACTATATAAACCACACAATACAAATGGCAAAATTAAAGATATCCTAAAACACTGAATTCCCTACTTTTTTTCTGTTCCCAATGGGAGAGAGAAAATTTTACCAGCTACAACAGGGTATGGCTACCTCAGGACACAAGCAACTTTTTCTTAAAAGCTCCCTCAGTGGGCATGAGGGATTTAAATTTTTATAGGTCAGTACCAATTATTTCATGAAGATTCATACGTATATTTCAGTTAAGAAGACATTTGTAAATGAAGTCATTGTAACCTTGAGCAGATGATACTTATACCTCTGATCGTAATCATGTTGTATTGGAGGCAGTAACCTCCAGTGCTGTGAGATAATCTTTGCTCAACTATATCATCCCTAAAATCTTTTCCTCATAAAACAAAAATGTTCAACAAATATACAGACAGTTCAGCTCCAGAACATTCTTTTTTTTTATGTTGAAGTAGCTCTCATCTATTGCTGTCATTTTTTAATATTATAAAGCCATTTGGCAAGCACGCTGCTTTAACAACAGCATCTCTTCAGAAAGTGTTATGAACTCCTTTAGAGGAAGAAACAAATGATGCAGATTTGTAAGATTCAAGAATTGCAGGTTTGGTGAGATGTTTACATTGACTTTAATTGTGTGACACTGGATGCATTTGCATCAGTCATGCAGAGAACATCCCTGTACTAACTTTTCTAGTAGTCTAGGTTTAGTTTCTCTTTCTTGAAGGAAAAAAAAAACCAGAAGTAGAGCTTATCTGCTGATAAAGCTTCATTGCTGTCCTAAGGGGGTTATGTATTAGGCCCAAACTCGCTGTTACTACATCTTGTGGATCTGTGTTTTCTGTATTACTGTGGTACTGACAACGAAGGCAACCAGTTGCTTGTTGTTGTAGACTTCTTTGGCCAAGTTTGACTAGAAAAGATATAGTGTGGTATAGTGAAGATATAGTGGGTATAGTGAAGGGTTTCAAAGATTTTCCAAGGTGAGTGAAACTGAGGTTGACATGCCTGTGTTTTATTTCCTAAAATTGTGTGCTAAAGGTACCCAATATTCATGTGTTCTGTTCTCAATGCAAGTTCTGCCTCCTTTTAAACTGTAACAGATCATTCAGACCAGGCTGACAGTCTGTGTGCATATATGTGCTTGTATATGGTGAAGTATGTTTGAAAAAGGGAAAATATTTTAAGGAAACACTTCAAATTTAACTCCCGATAAATTAAGTGTAATAGGTTGTATTCACTTTTATTTGATCAACTGTCATAGCCTCACAGAAAGAAAATGAGGTAATGAGCTGTTAGATGTCTGTGGATTAAGAGAAAGAAGCCAAGGCTTATGGTATAAAGTTTAACTATTTTGATTTATTTTTTACCAGTTAAACTTAACATCTTGTCTTTGCTCTTTTTAAATGTACTAATATAAAGTCCTTATAGAGGTATTCCTGTAGCATTAGTATATTCCCTTCCAACTGTTTTAAATAGAAGCAAATTTCTCCCTTTAAAAATGAGAGGTAGTTCTTTCTTTGATCTTCTCTTCGCTCTTGATTAGTTCTCCTTCTGTTTGATCCTATGCAACATGTAGTTTGTGTTTCACTAGTGATATTAGGAAAACATTCTCACAACTCTCCTTTCAGAAATGAGGCAAAAGAGATTTTCAGTCTTTATTTCTTGAATTTTTGGAAGGTAGGATAGAAGGAAACAGAAGACGGTCTGTCTCACGTATACACATGCATATTGAGACAGGCAGGTGTATATGGACTACTCTGGTTTAAACATACAGTTTTTTTAAGAAATGTATCTAAAAATTATGCCTTTTTTTTTTTTTTTTTTTTTTTTTTGGACAAATACTTGATGGTAGCTCATTCTTTGTCAAGCATATGGTTCTTTATAGCAGGCAACTCCACAGTGCTGCCTTTGGGGAATGCTGCTGAGACAGGAATAGCTCTGGGTATCAGTGCTTGCCTTTGCCAACTGCTTGATCAGATGTGAATGTTCTGCTCTAATAATGTAAATCATAAATAAGATCCCAAGCTCTTGTGAGATTCACTGTGACCAATGGATGGAGAGTAGACAGCGCCATCACACCTGCTTCTCCAATGCGGTGTAGAAGCAATGGTGTCCTTAGTTACCAACTGGAGACCTACGCTTTTAAAACTTATTGTGTAGCCTTATTAAAATCAGTGTAGACATAGATGCAGCAGGAATTCTGGTTTGGCTTTTCTTTTTGTTGTCAGCATTTGCAGCAGCAGAAGAAAATTCTGGCATAGTTGAAGCAAGTATTCAGATGCAGTACATGCTCTGTATTCAGCAGCACCTTTAAGCAGCCCCACATAGCCAGTACGCTTAGCTGTGTTACTAATAATCTCTCTTAAACCTGCATCTCCTTTACTTTCTGACATATGCATGTGATACAATGTCAGGAACAGGAATTGATTTTGACGCAATAATTGCTGTACACAAGTCAGCCTGGATTTCTTTATGCTTCTGCTGCTCAGTTTCAGAGTTGTTGTGTCTCATGTCCACCTCCTTGTTGATTCTCTTCAGTTGTTCACAGATGAAATGTAGCCTATTCTGATAGGTTAGTCATACATATTGCCAGCTTGCATAAAACTCAGTGTTCCTCTTTGGGTCCTCTTCCAGCCCTGAAACAGTAGCCTGCTGTATTCTTTGGAACATCTGCCTTAGTTGTCACTTCAAGCTAAAACCTTCTGCAGGATTCAAAATGAGATCAATCCTACATTCCTAGAGCATAGAAAGAAGGTGGAACACCTTGGCATACTTTGGTCAGTCTCCTCAAATGAGGACACTTCCTGGAAATACTGCACTTTTGCAACCTTCCAAAATATTTGGAGTTCATGGCAAATGCTGCTTTCCAGCCAAAGCTATGAAGTTCTTGCACTTCTGTGATTCTGTAGTGGAAAAACCCACACTACCACCAGAAGCCTTTAGCTGACCTGTACAGCTTAGTGTTGGTACTGAAAGAGAAACGTAGACAACAGTGGAAGATCTTGCATGTAAGGATGCTACTCTTCATTTTTGGATCAACTACTCAGATACTTGGCTAGCATTCTGAAAATTTTCATGCCATGCACCTCCTCAGATTTATTGCAGCCTTCTGGCTTGTTTCGCCATCTGTGTGGATTGTCTCGCTCAGATTTTGCAAGCATGAGTATGTTCATAACGGACACAGGCTTAGAGAGTGCTTAAGGTGTTCATTACAATTTCAAATTTTGCCTTGTTCTACTTTATAATTTTACTAGGGATTAGATTCTCATACTTTGCCATTTAACAAATTTCCACAATATCAGATGTTTCACAGAATTGAAATAGATTTGGGTTTCATTACTTCCCCCTTCCTTTAATCTGATGCTTATCTTCATCAAGTACTGACCCTACTACTGCTTTTTGTTGGTAGGCAGTAAATATATTTTGCTGTCTAATTTCATCTACCTTGCCAGCGTGCAATCCTGTTTATTCTAGCTCTCGACTTCTATACTATACCTTCTGCTCCTACTAAGTTTTTTTTTTTCTCTTGCTTTTTTGTTTGGCTCTCTATTTTGATACATACTTTTTGTCATATAGGTATGCTCTGAACCATGGCCTGGAAGTTCCCCCACATCTATGAAAAATGTTCCAGAGAGTTTTGTATCTTTGTCCTCAAGACCTCTGCCAATTGACTTCATTAAGTAGTCCTTCTAAACTTTCATAATTAAGCCAAACTTAAAAAAAAAAAAAAAAGAAATCAATATTTAAAGTTGTAAAGTAAATGTTGTTAATAGAGCCTCAAGCTTGCTGTTCTTAAAAAAAATAAAATAAAATCCTCTCTCTAGCTCACTTTTTTTTCCACCTGTAAGAGGCTTGTATAAAATAAATGAAAAATTTAAACCCCTGGAAACTAGTACTTCTTGCCCTGAAGGCTGCTAAAATTATCACAATTATTCAAGCAACCTTAACAGTTGACAGAAGTTTTTGTTTGTTTTATATAGCTACCATATTTCATTTAGAAAGTACTAAAAATATAATCATCTTAGAGACCATCTGTTTGAAATGACAGTGCATACTGGGGCTAAATTTTTAAACTTTTTTCCCAGCTTTGTTCGTTATCTCTCCTAAAACTCCCTACATGACAAACTCAGTATTGAGTTGCTAAGAGTTTCTTTTCTGAATAAATTTTCTACCTATATCCAATGTGCACACAACCATTTCAAATAAGTATTCATAAATAACTTATTTGCTGACTTTTCTTTTGGGAGATCAGAGGCAAAAAATAGCACAGCCTTGTTTTCATATGTAAATAGCATGTCAAGACTGCAGGTCCATCAGATCTATTAGCTGTACCTTTGATGAAGGGACCTTTTCCTTTTGCCTCCCTGATTGCCTCTTTTCTGGCCTGGTTTCTAGGACAAGAGGAAGAAGAACCTCAGCTGGTTGTCAGGGGCCATGGTGTACTGCTGCATATAACTGGCTCTTTGGTTGGTTGTTTTCTGTTCAAGTAATACAAATAATGAAGGATGAAATGTCCTTTGGGAGAGGATTTGGGGATAGAAGTTCCAACGCTTCAAAGTGTAGTTATTTAGTTCAAAATAACTCCTTTCAAATGTTCCTCCTTGTCCTGTCACGCAAGCTGTTTTCTCCTGGTCATTCAAGCTGGTATTTTTTATGCTTTCCAAAATACCAACACCTGCACTTGGCATCTAGGATAGAAAATGAGAATAAATTATAAGTGGAGGTAGGATAATTAATTTGTCCTCAGTGTCCTAAGTAAGGTCGGTGGGTTTTGCTTTTTCATTTTCTACTCAACTAAAAAAATTTCTGGAAGATGTTTTAGGTTGGCTGAGAGCCATGTATATAGCAGGCTGGTCTAATATTTTTGAAGAACCTGTTAACAAGTATTATCATGGTTAACAGTAAGAAACAAATACAAGAGGAAGATAGGTCAAATATTGTTTCTATCACATCTGCTGGTTTGTCTATGGGTTTGTATTCCCCGTTCTTAAGAAGAAATAAGCATTTAACCAAAGAATCACTTCCTTTTCACCTGTTAACAGTGTCACAGTAAGCTGGCATACACAGAAAATGCAATGTTTGCCATCTACAGCTGCTGAGGTTTATAGCCTTCTGTGATACCTTTTACAATATCAATTTAATCTTTCTGAATATATGCAAAAGATCTTTTGTAGAAGCTTCCCACCAGTCGGTGTCATCTTAAGATTCATTGGAATAATCCACATGTGATTTATTATTATATCTTCATAGTTTCTTTGTATTAAACACTTAATGTGAAATCTAATACTCATGAGTTGACATCTGTTTTGTTAGAAGATAAATAGCTGGTTAAAACTTGTGTGTATTTTTTTACATCTCTTATTTATATTCTGTATCTTCATAAAGATAAAACATGCAATGGCAACTCTCAGCCTGGCAAACATCCTGTAGGGGAAAACAACAGAAAATACCTCTGCTCTGTAATAACTCGTTATTATGGTAAAATTAGTCTTGTTTTGATTAAATGTCTTGGAGAATTGTTGTACTTAAAGTGTGAGATGCACGATTTTACTTAAGACTGCAGAGCAACTATGAATTCCCTTGGTATCGTACGCTTGACCTCAGTGCAGCAGAATTTATATAGTTTGGGAAGAAAATTCCTTGGGAAGGAGTAATTTTTCAAATATTATAGCTGGACCCTGCAACGACTCTTGTGAGGTTTTTTTTGGCAATGAACTCGCAGGTGATCATGGTAACTGCAAGAGAGAACCTACAAACTTCTTCACAAGTCATCTTTTTCCCCTGATTTTCCTGTATTACCTTGTACATGTAGCATTAGATGGAAGATGGTAAAAATATTTATATGGCACACACAAATCAGCTCTTCGGGAAAAGGCATGCAAGGATTAAATATTTTATGCAGAGTGGCTGCATGCATTTCTGAGTCTTTGGACACAAAGTCCAAAGCCATTTTCATGAATGATTTTACCCTTACACAGAGAAGGGAAAATTTACCTTAAGTGAAGGAATGATTTCAAGCTCCATTCTGGAAGCTGCAGAAAACCTGTGGGGACTTGTTCCATACACTTGGATTCAATTTGATGAGAATGGTGTTTCATGGTTTGTAAGATTAAAGAAAAGTGAAAAGACTAAGTCCTTGTATTTGCCTAGCTTCTTTAGATTCAGTAGTATGAATGAGGTTGAATTATCAAATAAAGATTATATTAAGTAAAAAAGGCTTTTGAACAAACTAGCATTTCATAGCAAACCATTTGTGGTTGTGATTCTGGCCTTCATATTTTAATTTTGATAAAGTATAATCGTATAAGATGAGCATGTATCTTCTCATATTGAGATTTCATATAGACATTTTCCTTTAGGAAACTTTAGCAGTTAGAGACCTAATTACTGAGTTATTTACTCTAATTACACTTTATATAACTTTTTTTTTTTTTCCAGAGCAGTACAGTTTAAGGTGAATAAATAGCTCCATATTTGATTTCATGTTTGCTTTGAAAATAATGGGGGAAAAAATGGAAAGTTTTTACTTAGACATGTCTGTTGTCTTTGTTGACTCAACTCTTGCCACATTTACCCACTAATAGCAGACTTTTTTATTAATCTTGTTTGTTTGGTTTTGCACAGAGAGTTCGGATGGCGAGATCCAGAGCTTCCAGAAGTTATACAGATGTTACAGCATCAATTTCCCTCAGTACAGTCCAATGCTGCAGCCTACTTACAACACCTCTGTTTCGGAGACAATAAAATAAAAGCAGAGGTAAGATTTATATAATCCCTTTTTGTTTATCAGTGATGTTTTCTGCCATTTATGATTACCAATTAGTTATATGTACTTTAAAAAGAGAAGAGAATTGGTGCATGTATGTCTAGACCCATTTTACTCAAGCTTTCACTTTAGTCATTTTTTATCATTACAGAAAGTAAAAACTAACTAAAATATTATTGCCACTCTCTTCTTTTTTGTTGTTTGGTTTTGAATATTTTGATTGACTGCATACCATTTAAATAGTATCAGTAGTTGTTCGGTAAACAGCTAATGGTACAGTCTTGCTCTCACTGGGCATTTCCTTAGGATTTTCAAAGAGAGATGTTTGGATACTAAATACAAGCACAGAAAATGAAAATTAAGCAAAAGGATTCTGAATCAAATCCTGCTTTCATGTATAATTGTGTGAATAGAGTTTAATTTCACTGGGTTTACAGCTTGAACTTTGATCGTTGGTCTATGATCTTGAAATTCACAGCAGATTGTATCTAAAACGTAATTCAAACAGCAATATAGACTTGGTTCTTTACCTGTAGCTGATCAGTACTTTTTGCTTGCTTGTTCCTTGTGGTTAATGGGACCAGTTCAGCTTTTGGCACAAGTTGAAACAGAAGGAAGGCATCTCTGAGGGATCTAACAAACACACAGGAGTCAATTAAAATTGAATGAGTGAAGCTGTTACCAGTCCCAGCTGCCTCCCCATGGCCCTCTCAGAGATGCTGCTAATCAGGCACATGTGGTGTGCACATAAATCTGTGCCTGTACAGGCATCTTTTAGCCTGGTCTGCAAAGGTAAACTGAGACCAAAATCTGCTATTGCTTATTTGTCGGAACTATACAGGGACACCAGCTTTCTAGTGCATCATTATCCTGACCCTCAGCACATAGCACTCTGTGGGTCTGTCTGGATATAGCAGCTTCCCTTTCTAGGCTTTTTCATGCTGAGAATATTCCCCAGTAAGTATGTGATCTGCTGGCACTGGCACAACTGCACTGGTTCCATACATCACCTCAAACATCTTAGAAATAATAATTAAAAAGTATTTACATGAATGTTGAAATGTAAAACATTTGTGCACTGGAAAAAGAGAACTCTGTCACAGGTACCTCTGAAAATTTTAACTGCACTCTCACCACTCTCTTCTCATCCTTACTCACAAATTAGTTTTTCAGTAAAAGAATTGATTAACCTCTGAGAAAGGCAGTTAAATGATTAGAACAACTTAGTCATTATACAATCTGTACTGCTTCCTGTTAGCCACAGACTGAGAGCCCTTAGGTAGCTTCCACATGTGGGAGAAGAATACTTTTGTGACTAGAAAAAGAAGAGTGATTGTTGTTGATCTAACACATCCCACCAGGACAATCAGCCTCTGTAAGCCTCAGTCTCACGAGCTAGAAGGGTTAAGGTAAGTATATAAAACTTCAGCTTCTCTGAAAAAAAGAGAGCAGATAAAATGAGCGTTTCCCCCTTTCATTTTTCGTTATTCAGGGCTTCAGTATACTTCTCACTCCATAATATATAAACTGTCTTTGGAAACAAGCCAGAATTTTTATTTTTAAAAGTGTTCCACCTGAGAATATGCTTTCAAACTTCTTCTGCTGTGGATTTTTCTAAGACAACAGAAAATAAGATGTATACTTTTCTAATGCTTTCTGAAGCTTCTTAGACTAAAGTGTCCAACATTAGCAAACTGTTTAATCTCATAGAATCACAGAATGTTAGGGGCTGAAAGGGACCTTGAAAGATCATCCAGTCCAACCCCCTGCCAGAGCAGGATCACCTAGACCAGATCACACAGGAACGTGTCCAGGTGGGTTTTGAGTATCTCCAGAGAGGGAGACTCCACAACTCCCCTGGGCAGCCTGTTCCAGTGTCTGTCACCCTCACAGTGAAAAAGTTCCTCCTCATGTTTACATGGAACTTCCCATGCCTCAGCTTCCACCCATTGCCCCTTGCCCTGTCATCAGGCATCACCGAGAAGAAGCTGTCTCAATCCTCCTGGCACTCACCCTTTATGTATTTATATAAACATTGTGAGGTCACCCCTCAGTCTCCTTTTCTCCAAGCTAAAAAGCCCCAACTCCATCAGCCTTTCCTCATAAGAGAGATGTTCCACTCCCTTAATCATCTTTGTGACTCTGTGCTGGACTTTCTCAAGCAATTCTATGTCCCTCTTGAACTGGGGGGCCCAGAACTGGACACAGTACTCCAAATGCAGCCTTACCAGGGCAGAGTAGAGGGGCAGGAGAACCTCTCTTGACCTACTAGCCACACCCCTTTTAATACACCCAGAATGGCATTGGCCCTCTTGGCCACGAGAGCACATTGCTGGTTCATGGTCAGCCTCCCATCAACTAGGACCCCCAGATCCTTTTCCCCTTTGCTGCCTCCCAACAGGTCAGTCCTCAACCTATACTGATACCTGGGGTTGTTCCTTCCCAGGTGCAAGACTCTACACTTGTCCTTGCTGAATTTCATTAAATTTCTTCCTGCCCAACCCTCCAGCCTGTCCAAGTCTCTCTGAATGGCAGCACAGCCTGCTGGTGTGTCAGCCACCCCATCCAGCTTAGCTTGCTGACAGTGCACTGTGTGCCCTCATCTAGGTCATTGATGAATATGTTGAACAGAACTGGTCCCAGCACTGACCCCTGTGGGACCCCAATAGTTACAGGCCTCCAAACAGACTCCATCCCACTGACCACAGTTCTCTGGCTTCTTTCCTTCAACCAGTTCCCAATCCACCTCACTACCTGATCATCCAGACCAGACTGCCTCAGTTTAGCCAGAAGGATGCTGTGGGAGACAGTGTCAAATGCCTTACTGAAATCAAGATAAACTACATCCACTGCTTTACCATCATCTATCCACCTGGTCATGTCTTCATAAGAGGCTATCAGGTTGATCAAACATGACCTCCCCTTGATAAAACCATACTGACTGCTCCTAATGATCCCCTTGTCTGCCATGACTTACCAAATATGGTGGAGGGTGGTCTGGCAATGACCTGTGCCAGCTCCCTCAGCAGCCGTGGGTGCATGTCATTGGGACCCATGGACTTATGGATGTCCAGATCTCTCTCTGTATCTATTGATTTACCAACCTATAGTATTTAATGACAAGACCTGTTGTGTTTAGGCCATGATTCAGTAGAGCACTTAAACAGTTACTGTATTTGTTTACTGGAATTGAGATCTACACAAAGGACTCAGTGGTTTGCTTAGGGTCTGCTTGACTCTTCACTGGCTAAGAATTTCTTAAGGAGCCTTTTGTGTGAGGAGTTCCAAATCCTGTCAGTAAAGGGATATCACAGCAGATATCCTAGATTCTTACTAGGCTTACAACCAGCCGGAGGTAATTGAGCAGTGCTGTTAAACCTACCTGGGAAAACTCGTACTGTTAAGAATATGTCTGAATTATGAGTTGAACTAACACCTCAATAATAGCAACTGACAGAAAAACTCACTCTTTTGCAAAGTATTCACATTGCAGTTGTGGGCACAGTCCTCCTCTGTTTTGAGGGCGACCGCATTTAATATCCAATTCCTTCTTCATAGAAAGCAGCACGCTACTCTTGCCACATTCAGTCGCAGGGAAATGCACCAGCTTGGACATGAGGTGCAGGGAAAAAAAGCGCCAGGTCACATCCTAATTTTTATTTGCTTTGCAACCTCTTGTCAAGTTAGTAATTACGAATTTTGGAAGTCCAGGTGTAAGTTTGAGATTACAAAGCTGAAAAACACCAGTTCTTTTGAAGCACAGAAAACTGCTCTTTTACCAAATGCCTAGCTTCAACATAGCAAGATTCTTGGACTAAAAGAAAGATGTCTTGTTGGTCTTTCATATCCTGGAGAAAGGACAAACATAGGAATGTGGAAGTTATGAAAAGTGCTGTTATTCCCTAGGCCCAACAGGCACTGAGGAAGAAGTAAATTGAATTTGCAAATAATTTGCTAAGTGTTATTGTCTAAGATGCACTTGAACTTACAAGTACACAAAATGAATAATTTTATGCAACAATTTATTCACTGGTTGCTGGTGTTAAAGTCTTAACTCTAAGAGTTATCTGACAGAAAAAATATAACAATCATTTATCTTTATCACTAATGAGCATCAGATTGTCCCACTTCAATTAATGGCTGGTTTTTTCCAGAATTTGTGGAAGTAACTGTCCTGAATATTTTTTTTTCATTCTTTTAAGCATGATTTATACTGTATTGACTACAAAGCAGGTGATTACTGCTGTGTACTCTGAACCTGACTGTTCTTTCAGTCTGCCAGTGTCAAGTAAAATTTAAACAGAAATAGAAAATAACAGCTATGACTATATGCATTTCTGAGATTCCTAACACCTTTTATGGCTTTGCCATTATGTTTTCCTCTTCTAAAATATTTTAATTTCTGTGGCTGAAGTGTGGAACACTACCCTTTGCTTTCTCTGCCTTCCTCAAGAAAAGGAAGTGGAAATACTCTACAGAAGACAACTATGAAAACTAAATTCAGCCAAAAACAGTGGAAGTGTGTCTAGGGAAACCAGAGCTCTTTTTCCCTTCATGACCATGTTTTTTTTGGTAGGTGTTATTTCTTAAACGTGTCAATCACAGACATACTCCTGAATTTGATGATGTCACTCTAAATGTACCTTTATTGCGACTTAAGCATAAATGCCCTGCAATGTAGCAATGAGGTCTGCAAATGCCCATCTCAAAATTAAAGGACTTTCAGACAAAGCTGCTGTTTATGTGAAGATGCCTCAGGCTGGCTACTTATGTGTCGGAAGTCATTTAATTTTTCACAAAAAAAAAAAACTTCTGGTGTGAATTGGGTTTTATATTTCTGGTAGAATTTATTTATTTTTTTTACCTTCTAGCCCTGAACATACCAGTACAGCGATAGGTAAATGCAAGAAACACCAATGGTTGCTAAAAATGGTGGTATTTCTTGCAGATGCTGCCAATTTAATGGTGCTCAAAACTTTTTAGTGCTAGCCTTAATTTAAAAGTTTGATTGTCACTGCTGCTCTTACTTGCAAGTTTTCTGCAAGTGTGACTTCTGATTCTCCTTAACTATTGCTGACTGCAAGGCAGGCACTACATCTGGCTGTCAGTCGTGCTTTCCATCCTCTACCTTTATTCCTCGTGCTTGGTGCTTAGGAGGTGAGGCAGACATTATAACAGAGTGGAAGAAATTTAATTATTTTTGTTAATATCCAATACAGAATTTTTAATCTCCTGTTGAGCAGTGACAAGTCCTTGTTGAAGATCTCACATATGTGAAAGGGGATGTAGGGAGTCAGAAGTCTGAAGGTTCTAAAAATTACCAGGCAGCCTATTACAGTTAGGCGTAATAACTCCAAAATTTAGAATCTCAGGATTCTTTAGCAATTAATTATTTAAATTATTATTTCATTGATAACAGTGAAGAATGCAACTAAAAGGCAAAAGGAAGGAAGGGAGGGAAGAAGTTTTGATCAGATACTTGAAAGCAAATGAAAAGTTGATCAGGCAGAAGAGCACAAGAGGGCTCTTTCAGATGACATTTGCGCCTTAGGAGAGGGCTCTCTCACCAACAATGGTGAGATTGTGAGCAGAGCCAGATAAACTGGTCCTGAATGCCAAGAAGGAACAGACAGGGGATATAGGAAAAGAGAAGCATTTCAAAATACTCAGTAGAGAACATTTCTTTAAAAGAACACATTCTATTAAACACAGGATTCATTCTTCCACAGCAATTTTTCTTTCTATAATGACAGCTTACTCCTTTGTATGAGGTCACCATATAAAGGGATAAGTTGTGCAGTTTCACACGCCAACACCATTTTACTCTCATGGAAAATGGCAGCCTGCCATCAGCTGCAAAGGTGTAACAGGTCACTCAGGGGTTTTGGCACCAATGCCTCTTTTCTGAAAGCCAGGAAATTAATTTTTGCCATCAAAGTTAAAATACTTGAGCTTCTCCTCTCAGGAAAATTGTGCAAAGATGCCAAATAAAAAAAAAAACAAAAACCAAACAGTAACTGTTGAACTGTCCTGCCTGAAGCCTTCCCATGCATCCTTAATAAATATTGCTGGATTGGACAGTTTCCTCTTTATCTTGGAGAGCATTTCCATGTACTCACTTCAGAAGAAAAGTATCAGTCCAGACATCATTGCGTAGAGTTCTAGAAACGGAGTGATTATATGCTGAAAACATTTATTTTCCCAACTTGCTCAAAAACATCATTCACATTCATTTTCTCATTAAACTTAAGGCATTTCTGCATCTTCTGTGAGTTCTTCAGAGTGTGCCCAGAACAGTTTCATCACTACCACCACTCTGTCACATGTCAGGCAGCAGGCATAGATTATATTAACCTCTTGTTTATTTCCATTCTAATTCACATAAATGCAGTCTTACGGAATCTTTGATGTCACCCATATTACTACTGGATCCATGATGGTTAAGAATACATACGTGCCTGTTTCTAGCTCCACTTTCTTCCGGGGAATGCTTAAACTAGGTGTGGGTTCATGGAGAAACAGTCCATGATGTTGCTTTTGGACCTGCTGGCTATCCCTGACAGAATTCTTCACTCCCTAACACTGGGAGGATCCAGAAGGAATAATCTTTGAAGAATATCTTGATTTTTCTGCTACAGTGATCTGCAATATTCCCCTCTGGTTCCATAAGAGGTCCCAGAGAAAACAGAGTATCTATCTTTTCTTATGTGTCTGAATAAGAATCATAATTTTGCATTCACCTTCCCATAGCCTTCCTCTTCTCTCTTTTTCTTTTAAAAATCTCTTCAGTTAAAGGCTGGAATTTGGCTTGCCCAGTGATGATACCATCAGTTTTCCATTAAAGACATTATGTAAACTCCCTTAATCCCTGAGTGCAAGATGATATAGATGTGGTATTTAATTTAAATGAAGTATCTCATAGGTGATACTAAAAAGTAATGTAAAAATTGCAAAGAGACTCTAAAACATTTGTTGAGAGTGCATTTTAGTGCAGACAATAACTGCATACTTTTGGAGAAAGTATGCTTCCCTGTTCAGTTATAAACATTTTATTACTGCTTTGATAACCATAATTTTCATATGCTAAACATCTGTATGGGTAAAATCTCACAGTTTGAGAAATGTTTTCCTAAATGGCTTTGCAAGGAATTTACTATTTTAATGATGAGTGTTCATCTGAAGGGGTGTTTGCCTGCACCCGATTCCCAAAATGAACACTGAGATGTGCATTCTTTTGCTTACCTGTGTTTAGCCTACTGTATATAGAATGGTTTGGGCCTATCTCCCCATCACCCTGGGCAGTCGTATTCACCTGTGAAAGTAAATGTCAAATGGTCCCTTTCAAATACAGTCTCCGTGTAGATTTTACTGGTAGAAAATACAGTGATGAAATGAAGCAGCACCCAGTGAAATTAAAAACAGAAACAGCCTTTATGTAAGAATTATTTTTTTTATTTTATAAAACCTCATAAGTGATGATTTTACAGGACTTAGCTTTCAGGTTCTTACTGACTTCTAGTCTGTTTTCTACGAAGTCAATCAACAGATACTGTTTTGCTTTGCAATATTGCCAATTACTCATGTACAAAATGCCCTTTTTTTTTTCTTTTTTTTTTCTTTTTTTTTTTTTTCCCCTATTGTAACCTCAAAGTGGTTTTGGAAATGACTCTTTGATTTGTCTTCTATAAATTTTCTTAAACTGCGTTACTGGAAATGTTTTTCCAACGAGATGTTCCATTTCTTGCACCTTATCATTCAAGCATATAATTTTACACTGAAGGAAATTTAGGTATAACTTCCATACACAGCTACCAACAGAACTACAGAGTCTTACTCTTCACAGTAAGACAAAGTGAACAAATACCTTTATCATTACTTGTTATCCTATTATATTCAACATTTTTATGAGGAATGGTGTTTTTCATTCCTCATTGAGGCTTATTTATCTTAACATTATTTTTGCAGAGAGCTTTTGAACTGGTGGTACTCAAGGAATGTATTTCAACCAACAGAGGCTACACTGTTACAGTATTTGTGGTGCACTGTGTATATCTTACATAAGAAGTAACTACCAAGTGTAAAATAACTGACCTGTAATTACTAAATAAGACTTGGTTAACTGAGGGAATTATATTAATTACAAAACTAACAAGTGACAAGAACAGTTAATTTGATCAATTTCAGTATCTATTATTTTAGTTTTCTCTAGCATACCAGTGGCTCAAATCCACTGTATTTTGCTACAACAGAAGGAATTATGTACTTATATTTCATTGTAGCCAGAAAGAGAAGAGAAAAATGAGGTAAATCTTGATCTAGAGAACAAGTCTTATGAGGAGTGGCTGAGGAAACTGGGTCTATTCAGCCTGGAGAAAGGGAGGCTCAGGGGAGACCTTACCACTCTCTACAACTACCTGAAAGGAGGTTGTAGCGAGGTGGGGGTTGGTCTCTTCTCCCAAGTAACTAGTGATGGGACAAGAGGAAATGGCCTCAAGCTGCACCAGGGGAGGTTTAGGTTGAACATTAGAAAGATTTTTTTTCCCTGAAGGGGCTGTCAAGCACTGAAGCAGCCTGCCCAAGGAAGTGGTTGAATCCCTGTCTGTGTTTAAAAGTCATGTAGGTATGATGCTTAGAGACGTGGTTTAGCAGTGGACATGTAGAATAGGGTTAATGGTCTGACTTGATGATCTTGAAGGTCTTTTCCAATGTATATGATTTTATGATTCTATGGTTCCATAAATATGTGAAGATGAACTGATAAAGTAAAAGCTGTATACCTGACTATACCTGAAATAACATCTGTTTATACTGAAAAACTTGACTAATGCCCTAGGTCTGTTTTAACACCTTGAATAACCATGGGCTTTCCTGCAGAACAGGGATGATAATTTCATTCTCCTTTGATTATTTTCTTTTATTCTTCTCAAGGGTGATAAGTTGGCAACAACCCATCAGTATGAATACCTTTGTAGTTTCAGGCTGAAAATATTTGTGAGGGCTGTCTTTCTGCTTTCATTCTGGATGCTTTTGTGATATACTCACATGATGCTAGCAATGCAAAAATCCTCCTCTTTGACATGGATGTCCATAAGAGCATAGGTGTGTCCTGGCTGATCAGCAAGAATGGAGAGAGTTGTCCCAGTCTGTTGTAGGGCTCTTGTCTACTTCGTGTTTCACCAGCGGTTGCTTCAGAAGGTGGAAATCTGCCCGAAGGACACAGCGGTGGTTCATGTTTCACAGGGCTGGACATATGATACTGGATCCTCGCTGGTGATGGGCTCTTATATGGTGTCGTAAATCATGGCTTTCTGCCATCTGTCTGGTTGAGAGGGGAGGGAGTAAGGCACCTCTGGTCTTTCTGTCTCTAGTTTGCCTAGCACCAAGCATCTTGTGGCACACTTGCAATCACATTAATTTGGAGTGGAATGTAGGGTCTGAAGACATTTTTTCCCCTTTCCTATTGGAATATTCATAAACTAAAAACAGATGAAAGATGAATCCTCTATTTTGATAGATTTATAGAAACAAAGCCCTTTTTATTCCCAATGATCCAGATCACTCTATTATACTAACTATGGCTTACCTCACCTTCTGTATAAAATTTTTTGAAAGCAACATTTGTTTTCTGCTATTGCTGCTTCTTCCTGCTTTTTTTTTTTTTTTTTAAAGTCTATCATTTTATAGTTAACCCCATAAAAGCTCACGTTTTATAAGGGAATTAAATCTTAAACTGATAGCCTGGCTTTCAAAAGTGTTTCTGAATGCATTTTTCCATTCAGTTCCACCATCTGATTTATTAAATTAGGCATTTTATGACATTTATCTCTTCTGATGATAGAGTGCATGTCTTTGTTTTCTGCACAGTCTTTACGTTTATTAAGACTGAGTATTAATGAATGTCACTGAGTGTGCTGCAGTGTCCCCACAATCTGTGCTTTCTGTAGCACAGAAGGAGCAGCATTTTACACTCTGGAATCCCTCTGGGGTCATTTAACCATGGTTATTCTTGATTTTATCATCAGAATACTGTGCCTGAATTATAATAATGATTTACTATGCCCTGGCATATATTTCACTTGATGTAAGATTAGGAAAATATTACACTTGTGCAATGGATGAATTAATGACAAGCCCCATGGGAGTAACATTGGGTTAAAAGAGGATATCGAAGAGTTAGGATGTTAACTGAAGACACAGAAGAGTAATGGCAGACCGTGAGTGACAGTTCTTGTCTTTTACTTCTCTGCTCTTCTAAGGATCTTGATTAATGCTTTGGGTTTATTGCATTCACTTTTCAAAACTATTCCTTTTGGAAAATAGCCTCAACGGGGAATAAAGTGTCAGTCCTGTAAAGTGACATAGTTTTAAACATAAATAAAAAAGAGTACATTATTTCATAAATGTAATGGAATATCTAGTTGTAGTTGTTGGGTTTTTTCCTGAGCTAATGCAAGATAAGCAAAAAATTAGACATTTTGCTTGCTGCCTTCCTGATGCTTTCAGTCATTTTGTAATACAACATAGTTCTCTCTCATCTCACTGACTGACTAAATTGAATGAATTTACAAAGTGACTGAAAACAGTACTATTTTACAAAATACTCATCTTAATATTGAGAATATGTATCTGTATTTTTACCCTATACACTGCTTTGCATTGCTTTCCCCCTCTACTACCTAGTCATTCCCTCTCTGGGGAATACCCAAATGGGCAAAGTTTTGCCCACTCTTCCCAAAAGTTCCTCATTAAGTTACATTTTTATGTGATACTAATAAAGAGTCAGACATTATTATTTAGAGCCAAAGCAACCCAAAATATGTTGTTATTATTATTATTACTGTCTATCCATACTTCACAGGGATGATTGCACCTTCACTGTTGTTGTCTGCACTATCCTGTTTAGTTATCCTCTGAATTGGTAACCATATAGAAGAGAATTAAAATAACTTAGATCTATATCAGTATCTGTAATTTAATATTTTCTCACCATATCTGTACTAATAAGGTTGGTAGCAAAATTATTTCAAGAAGGTGAATTTTAGGCCTGATAAATAGACCATGCCAAATGAAACTTCTAAGGTAAAGACCATCAGATGATCTCCAAATGTATTTAAAAATACAAAAAGATGTCTTTTACTAAGCTACCAAGAGTGTTTACAGCAGAAGGCACAGGTTTCTGGAGGCATAAGGACACCTAGGGCTCTAAAATTAAAATGTCTATCTGTCTATCCAGCCTCTGCAGAAAACTATTTGAAGCTGCTAGAACCAGAGAGTCCTTAATGTAATCTCGGAGTAAATTTAGAGCAATGCTGTAAGCAATGCTGCTGAAGTCAGTCCTGTTCTTCTAGGCTTTACACTGATATAACTCATATCACATAAGGAATAAAAGAAAGAAAACTTAAAAAAAAACAAAAATCCAATTTGAAATTCTGAAATTTTGCATATTTTTTAGTAGTATATAGTTTACATATTTTTTAGTAGATTCTCTTCTTCTCATCCTAGAAAAGTGCTACTTACTGATAAAATGGGTGACATTTCTAACATTGGTGTCTTGTAGAGATCTTGGTTCAGGAAAATCTGTGAGATATAGCTTGAAGAATTATTTGGAATGTAATAACAGGTTTCAGTTTCTCAAAGAGATTTGATTTGTTCCCAAGTACTCATCTGTATAAAAAGTAGAGATTGTAATGCCCACCACAAGGATTTAACAGATATAAAGAAATTGTTAATGCAAAATGATAAATCACAGAATCATAAAATGGCTTGGGTTGAAAAGGACCTTAAAAGATCATCTGGTTCCAAACCCCCTGCACTAACATATTGTTGGCTCATGTTGAGCTTTTTGTCAGTCGGGACCCTTGAGCTTTTCTTCTTGGAACTGCTCTCAATCCACACTCCACACAGCCTGTATTTTTTGGGGATTGCCGTGACCTAGGTGCAGGACCTGGCACTTGGCCTTCTTGAATTTTATGAGGTTGGCATGGACCCACCTCTCAAGCCTGTCCAGGTCCTTCTGGATGCCATCTCTTCACTCCAGCGTGTTGACTGCACCACACAGCTTGGTGTCATCAGCAAACTTGCTGAGGATGTACTTGATCCCACTGTCCATGTCACCAACAATGATGTTAAATTGCTTCAGTCCCAATATTGATCCCTCAGGAATACCACTCATCACTGGTCTCCACTTGGATAATGAGCCATTGATCACAACTGTGTGAGTGCAACCAGCCAATTCCCTATTCACCAAGTGGTCCATTCATCAAACCTGTGTCTTTCCAATTTCAAGACCAGGATCTCATCATGCTGGACAGTGTTGAATACTTTGTGCAAGTCCAGTTGCTTTTTCCTTATCCACCGATGCTGTAACACCACTGTAAAAGGCCACCAAATTTGTCAGGCACAATTTGCCCTCGGTGAAAGCATTTTGACTGTCACCAATCACCTCTTCGTTTTCCACATGCCTTTATCAGAGCCTTTAGGAGGATCTGCTCCATCATCTTTCAGGGCACAGAGGTGAGACTAACTGGCCTGTAGGGTCCTTTTTTCCCATTTTGAAAATGGGGGTGATGTTTCCCCTTTTCCAGTCAGCAGGAACTTCACCAGACTGCCAGGACTTTTCAAATATGTTGGAAAGCGGCTTAGCAACTTCATCCACAAATATGACAAATGTCACAATAGGTCCAAATCAGCCCCTTATTTGTGAGCTGTTGCTGCTATCACAGTTGGTGAAGAGTGGGTGGAAATGCTGCCTACCCATGTCAGCAGCACTGCTGGATCAGGCTGTTTGCTTCAACAGACATGTTGTAGGCACATGGTTAACCAAACAAAGCCCTGTAGAAAGGGACATTGTCTGTACTCTATGCACAAAAGGATCACAGGGTTTTGGGTGAGGCAGAAGCAGATTTCCTTGTGCCTCTTTTTGTGCCATTTATGATACGTAAATAGGAAGACAGAGGAAAGAGTCTTCAGTGCAACTCTGCACTGGAACTCTTAAATATCAGGTTGTAGTTGTAGCTGTGCCACAGCCTTTGTGACCTTAGGCAAATAATTTAATTTTATACGCCTGAGTTTCTATTAGTAAAACTTCGTGCCAAAGAGGAATGTTGTGAGAATGCATTCATTAGCTTTTGAGGCAGTAACTGGTCCCGTAAATACTTTGGCTTTAAGACAGAGAATTCTTAACATGACTGAGAGATTCTTTGGAGGATAACACACCAGTGAGAAGGAGAGAATACCTCTTGTTTAAATCACAGCAGAGGATGTCATGGGAGCAGAGGTCATCAGGGGGCAGTATGATGCTTTATGTAATAAACTGTAAATGTGTTTTTATTCTGAGAAGTGGCATGTTTCTTTATTCTGTGAGGCAAACTATCTGAGATAGCTACAGCAAGCATTAAAAAAGGAACTTTTTGAATTTCCAGTTTAGAGCTGAAACATCAGATAGAGTTGTTCTGTTGTTTGGGCTTAAAAGAATGGAAAAAAATAATTCTCTGTGGTCTTATTGGTGACCACTTAATTCCAAGATTGTATTTGTGTTCACAATGACTAAATCCCAATAGTAATACGCTAAACTGAATGTATTTAACTACAACTTCAGAAATTTTCATCTAACACTAAGTTTATGTCCTCTACTGTTAAAATATTTGAAGTACTGCCCTACTGCATTTGTCTAAAAAACTTACATTTTCTTCACATAAAAAAAAATGTTGAATTTCCTATATCCTGTTTAACTTCACCAGCAATCTGGTTATAGGAGTATCAGGATGTTCCCCAATAATAAACGTAATCCTTCATTCTTAAAGAGATGCTTAATTATTTTTATATACCAGAAAGTAAATGATCCAAACCCTTGGCATTAATCATCATTTTTCATTTAACTTCAGACAGTACTACATCAGTGTCTGAGTAATACCAATGTCTTTTGCATCCTAAGTTAATATGACCATTGCCTTGTCTATGAATTGCACACTGCTGAACCTTCTGTAGTATTCTGCCTCTTTTGACTGTTTGGAAAAGCAAAGACCCCAAATTAAAATCACATAAATACAGTACCTTCTCAGGGCTTTTTTTCCCAAATTTCTGTGATCCTCAGTAATTCAAAGACTGAGAAGCCTTGTTAATGCAGGTCAATGCCAATCTGCCCATTTTAGGAGAAGCTACTTTTAATAGTGTGATTGAAAATCAGTTTTCTAATACCTTCACAGTCAGACAAGTGCTTTATGGCAGCTCTGCACCTGCAGTTAGGACTGTTATTTCAATGATCCCATTAATGCTTGATATTTAGAATATTTAGAATAGGATGCTTCTGGCAGCCTACAAATTTAATGTTTTTTTAAGAGCATTAGGATAAACTGCTTTATTATTACAGGTAAATTATACCTAGACAGATTTTTTTGTTGTTGTTAGTAAAAAATAAAATCATGATAAAACCTTGATTTATAACAGGCATAGCTTCCCTACCAAGGATAAAAAACCAAAATGTGTCAGTGCAGAATACATTAAGGCTTACTGACTGAGAAAGCAGCACATTTATTCATACCTTTTCAGGGCCATTTTATAACATATTTTGAGTCTTCTCTTGTTCAGAACATTTTTTTGAGTCTCTGTTAACACCACACATAGGTCCCAGGGTCTAAAGAGGTGACTTAAGAGGCACAGGGAAAAACATATGTATACTTGGTTACAGAAATAGAATATCCACTCCCAGAAGAAAAGCTTTGAAGTACTGACCTTGTGCTGTACATCCTCATGTCATAAAACCATTCCTTCAAACACCCACCTGATTCTACAGACACAGAAAAAAGATCGCCTTCCTTCTCCACGTGCTGCAGTTTAGCACACAGGAAACAATTCTTATTTAACTTAAAGCAAAGCAATATATAAGTACCAGTGGTTGAATTTATTTAAATTATCCTGTTCACAGCTTTATGTTGCCTTTGTTTCTGAGCTAACAAGTCTTAATGACAAAACCAATCTTAAATGGGGTCTAGATCCAAATTCTGATTTATATTCCTTAAACAAATTAGACCTCAGAGCTAATGCAGCAATTTCCATAACGTTCCACTCTATTTTGAGCTAAAATTACTCAGCACTTTTTTAAACTTGTAGCAAATTACTTGCTAATGAGACTAAATTACTCTTTGATGTTATTGGTAAATTTGTCTGTAATAAATCTCATGTGTGTTTGCAACGTGTGGATTTTGTATTGTCTACCTGTTGTTCCATAGGCACAGAAGAAGAAAGAGTAGGGAGGAATTTTTTTTTTTAACCAGTACGTTTATCTTAAGAGGCATATTGTACTAAATACTATTCCCATGTTCTGGTTTGTTTGGTTGGTTTTTTTTTTCCCTTCACATCCATTTTAAGTTTTAGGTGTGAGCTCTCTGAAATTGGATAGCAATGAGGCTGCCCATCTTCCAAACCCATCTCCAAAAATAACATTCTTTTCCCTCTTAGATGAAAGTCATTTTAGTAATGGAAACGAGGCAAAGATAAGTAATAGAGACGTCTTATGGAGAGGATTTGGAATTGCAGTAAAAACAAAAAATTCTAAAAATTTAATAATTTTATGGCCAAATTTCCAGAAGCAACCTTAACTGAATTGTCCTTGTCAGTTTGGGGTTTAGGATATAGTCACCTGTGCTAGGAGGTAGTTATTTTTTTAGTTCTGTTCCATATGTAACACAGTGGAATTAAAAATAATTTCATATGTTTGAACACTTGTATTTTGATATATTGAAACATGCTTTCTTAATAATGTAAATTCACAGAATAAGTGTTGGATGATGCATTGTGTTATGTCAATTAAGATGGCAATATCTACGAAGTCTAAAAAGGCTTGATCATCTCTTTTGGGTGGAGGGTTATACAGAAGTGATTATTAAGAAACATGTGGAAAGTAAGCATTTAATCATGAATTAATCTTCAGATTAGGACTGTGGAGTTGTCAATAGTGGAACACTTAATGTCTTACTGGGAAGAGGAGATTGTGCTATTTTAGAAACACACTTCATCACTCTGTCAGTCTTTTAACAGTTTTTACCACCTATTCTTAATCCTCATCTGTTTCTATTATATTTTATTTTGTAAGGCAGGGTAGAGAGAATTAAATGCAGAAGAGGATGTTCCAGTTATACCTACTGGCAAAATTTGAACAATATCTCAGATACCCACTTGTCGAGTATAAATAGAAGAGGAAGGGTGTTTTGGTTTCTATCACAGCAGTATTTTTAGGCTGTGTTGGAATACTTCATTATCTAACAGTCTTTGGCTGAACCGTTTAAAACTTGAAGCTTCACTTTTCTTCTGTTTCATATCTCTAGCTGATTTTTACAGCTTTTCAAGGAATGGAAGAGGGAATTTCCATATACAGTGATTGAAAGAAAGGGGTTTGCTTCTCTTCTTCACTGCTGGGAGGAATAGAATAGTTTTTATTGCAAAATATTGTTCAAAAAAGCAGTAATAATCAAACCAGCTAACATCTGTTAGCTTTGCCTTTGCTTCTGCTGTTGCAAAGCTATAAGTAACAGCTAGATTCCAGGGCCAGTTTTCTGGCCAGTTTCTCACTCACCTATATTTTGTTCACATTTGAGGAGTTATCAGTCCTTCTAAATGTGAGAAAATAATACTTTTGATTGTAAGTCAAAGCATGATCCCTGCTCAGTCTGACAGTCGTGGTTATCCTCACTTTTCAGGCAAATCTTCCCCATCCCCAGGGAAGCGAGCCGGTCGGGTTTTCACATCCGATTGTTAGAGTTTAAACAGAGCCTGGAGGAACAGCGTGGCTTCTGTGCTGAATCAGTGTCAGGTAGCATGTTTTGTCAATTAAGGTCATGGACTGTAATGCTGTTACTGCTTACTTCTGACAACAATTCCGTTTCAAGCTGTGTTGTGATTTGTGCAAGCTTTAGCATGCATTTGTCATGAAAAGTAAGAGGTAAATTAAGAAAGCTGCAGTATTTCTTACAATACTTACACTTTAATTTTATGGGGTTTTTTCCTTAGATGTCCCATGTTCATAAACTCTCCTTCTGCCCGCTCTTTTTAGAGCATAGAAAGTATCCTTTAGCCAGAGTAGTCTCAAAATAGTAAGGGTTATATGTAACAGGTGTAATACAAAGCAGGCAGAATATAACAAGAGCTGTAGATCCAGACGTGTTTTCCAAAGGCAGATGGAGCTCTCTATTTGATCCTCTGACTCCAACTTATCCTTTGTATAAAAGTTTGAATGCTGCATGAACCACCTCCTCCAATCTGTGGGATTAGTGTTAGTAGTCTTCAGAGTGACTGGGACCAGACTTTTAACCGCTGCTTGGAAATGGAGCAAGACTTGTTATGGCATTGCATCAAAAGGTGGGCACTTCTCTGTTAGACTAGCTTAACATGCCAGCTGGTAATTCCTCTTCAGTAAGCATGACATAAGGCTGAAGATGTAACCCAGTATATACTAACCTAAATTATGTAACTACAAAACCAATACAATAAATGAATGAGAAATTAGTCACATATGGATCATCCTAGGAATAAAAGTGTCCCTATTCATTTTGTTAGATATGTAAGTTAAAAAAGCTTAGATCACACAACAGATCAACACAAACAAGAACAGGGCCTGCACCCCATGCACGCAAAGCAGCACTCACACAAGCACAAACAGTAATATGTGGTCTTTCATCTCCAGCAAATCAGTCTCAAAGCTTGCCAGCAGGTCTCATCTCACACACATGCAGACACAAAGAGGTCTCTCTGGTAGCTGGTTCACACCTTTGGTCTGACAAATAGCACATCCTCATGCCTTGCTGCTATCTATCCACTAGATTTACAGTGTCTCTGATAGCTCTTTCCCAGATCTCCTGTCCTACTCATCAACTATTCCAGCTCACGGTTCACTAGCATTATGCCCATCCAGCATGTAGACTGTCCTCATCCAGAAAACATTTTAGGAATTAGGTTTAATAACAAGGTAAAACAGACTGCAGTGATCAGGCACAGGGTTTGGCTGAACAAGCATACTGAAGCACAAATTACTTTTCCATGACCAGCCGCTTTCATCACACCCTTCTCTGTATTTATTATGTTGTTCCTCCCTCTTGCATTTGGATGTCTCCCTTCTCCTACCTTTGCCCTTCTCCTAAACATTCCATAAGTTTTACACATTGCCACAATCCCTTGAAAGCACCCCATTTTTTCTCATAGGACCCATGATAAACTTGTCATTGATTCCTCCTTGCACGCCTCACTCCCCCTTACCACTTAACAAAGCTCAGGCTGAACTTCTCCAAGCTTTTGAGTGGTTCCTTCAGCAGCCCATCAGTGACATTGCAGACCTATTCTCTGGTATTTTCTCTTGTTCTATAGGATTTGTGTACATAAAGTGTGATTTATTACTTTTCCTGTCTCATCTTTGCTTATATGCTGGACAGCCATTGACCAGATGTCCTCACAAAACAGCTGTCCTTACATTCCAGGTATCTGCATACCCTTCACATCCTACATTTCTTTCCACACATCCATCCAAACTCTTGTATTGAATTAGAAAAACAACTGTCGATTCATATACTAAAATCATAGAGTAATCAAGTATATCTGTATTGTTTCAAACATACCATCAATGTATTATTGACTTGTTTTATGAATGCATATGCCTCAGGCTAGTCATCTGTAGCTCCTGGTAGATCAAATGTCTAACAGTCCACTGTCATAGAAAATTTGTTGTGGTAAACACCACTGACTTAGCCTTGAAACTGATAAATTACGTTTCTCAAAGGCTCTTGGCATGAGACATTCAGGCTCTCCTTAGTAGGAACATAATGAACATCTTCACTGCCTCCAGCACTTGTCTGAACCTCTTCCGAGTCCAAATTCAGCTTGTATCTTCATAGTGAAGATACAATGCACATACAAACTTCATACAATGCCAGAGGGGAAGAGTTGTGTCAAGCTGATGTGAGTGCACTCTTATCAGTCTGTAGACCAGAGAGTTTGCCACCTTTTCCTGTCCTGTCTGTCTGTGTTGTGGCATCATGGGACTTGACCAGAGCAAGTGCTTCTGACCGGCAGGTAGAGAGTAATATTAATGGTGAAGGGCCAACTTTAAAAGAAAAGGTTAAAAATTTCCTGGAAAAAGAAAACATGTGAGTCATTGGATGAAAACAGCTCTGTGCATTCTTCCTTGGAAGATATTTCATTACAAAATTCATGCAATCTCTGTTCTTTCAATTTTTATGTTGATCAGCACAGATTGGCACTATACAGCATAGATTCCTAATTTATTAGGAAAGTTCAACAGAATGAATTCAGAATTATGCATGCTGGGATTCCTGGTCCTGATAGGATTTGCCTTACACTCAATAATGCCATGTGTGAAAGAACACAGCCTGCTTTACTTATTTAACAACATCTTCTGAAGACACACACAAAATATTTCTAGTGAGAAAAAAAAGGAAAGAACATTTGAAAATGAATGGTGTCTGTGGATTAAGAGTCATGGAAAACAACGCAATACAAATTCACACAAAATTTTTAATACTTCTAGTCAGATTTTTTTTATTTTATTTTTAGAAAAGACAGTGTAAAAAGGCACAATATATTCAAGACAGAAAGAATAAACTTTTATGATATGACTGGGCAAACTCAGTTGTGCTGCCAAGTTGAAGGTCATTCTTTCAACTTCAGAAGTGGCTGCTCTGGGATTGGTCTGTGTGAGAACAGAGTTAGATTCCATATCTCCTGACAACTTGGTGCTGGACTGTTTATTTGATTATAGTAGGCAAGCAGACTACACCATATTCTATTTTCTTTTTCTCTCAGATGTAGCAAGGCAGCAGGCACTTAACGTGCCAATAAATATTACTAAGAAATATTCTCATATTCCCAGGAGAGAGACAGAATTGTCTATCGGAAGTCCCTTGGGGGAGTGGGATTTGATGCCCTGTTTGTGCAAATTGTTGCTTATCTACTCATCCCAGTATTCTTGGCGATGACATTTGGCAGTAACGCTGGAGCCATGACAACTTAGCTTGGCTGAGATCTGCCCCAAGAGACTCACTAGGTCAGAATTGTCCTTCAGGCTGTGGTTCTTAACTGCATAAGGGACCTGAACAAATAAAATAAATAAATAAAACTGAGAAACCTGATCAAGTTAAAGATGTCTCTGCTCACTGCAGGGGTCTTGGACTAGATGACCTTTAAAGGTCCCTTCCAACCCAAAATATTCTGTGATTCTATGAAATAATTTGATTTTCCTTTGCCTCAGTTTCCGTGAATGTAAATAGATTCTGGTAACATCCATCACAGTCTCTCAATTTGTCAGGCGTAGTTAAACCTACTGGAGAATATAGCGTTAATCAACTGTATAGATATGTGATGGAAGCACAAAGATGGCATGAGACTTCTGGTGAATAAAGGGCTGTTGGAAAATGAAAAAAAAAAAAAGACAATTATTCTGGTGAAGAACATCAGAAACTGAGCTCCTAAGTGTGAAGAATCAGTTTCTCTGTCTGCATGACACAGCTACTTTGCCAAGTATCTGAGCCTGGAAATTAAAAGAAAGTTTGCAAAATAATTCTTATCTTTTCCAGGTAAGAGTAGGCTCTTTCTTCAGTATCATTTAAGATATTTTGTCAAGTTATATAAAGTGTTAGGTAACATCTGTTTCATTTCTGTTGTAGTACCCTTTTTTGTTTTGTTTTACTGACAGAAATGCATTTTAGATTAATATTTAATGCTGTTGCATTTAAGAAAGTATCTATGAATCATTTCAGTCTGCTACTGACTTCAGGTTCCTGGGAGAGGAGGAGCTGAATGAGTTGCATGATACTAGTGTGCTGTCAGATACTACGACTGAAAAGGGAAGGTGCAGCTCAGGAGTACCAGCTGAATGGGGCAGAACCACACATTTTCCCTTAGAAATGAGCTGAATACAGCAAAACTTGTCACCTGAGACTATCCACAAGAGAAAATGCTGAGGAGCATGAGATGCTACTTCGCTGTATCTGAGAGGGAGAGTGGGGAAGGCAGCACAGGAACAGCGCACCTCTGAACAGAGGCAGAGCTCTGAGTCTTCAGATTAACTGTAGTACACAGAATGATTTTTGCTACAAAGTTAATACTTCTCATTCTTAGTCTTTTTTTTCTTTTTTTTTTTTCAGTGAAGCAATTAAAATACTCAGCATGTTGTGCTTTAAAAATAAAATTCACAAAATTCAGCAGGCATGCTTTCATTCTGTCATTCCTGATATTACTCACCACACCAGAACTCGTGTATTTTTTAATTGTGTTCTTTCTTCTATCAGATCTTGTTTCTGTTCAGAGATTGAAGTGTGAAGCTTGGTGTTTGATTCACCTTTTGTAGAACTGGTGCATAAATTTTCATTCCTAGTCTGTTTCAGTAAAAATCATCTATTTTGTCGTGTAGGTGGCTCTCCCTCTACTATGCTTGGTTTTGAAAATCTGGTTAGTAGGGGAAGCAAATGTATTTTAATCTGAATATTAAAAGGTGATGGACTGTAAAAGCAAGCAAACAAGCAAGCCTCACCGTCCACCTCTCACGGAATTACTTGGTAATTTTTTCCTGGCTTAGAAAGGAGCAAATCATTTCATTGCAAGTTGTCTTGCTCACATCGGTAAAGTTTTGACCAGTGAAATATATGGTAACACTTTTTCTCTTTGATCTGCTTTCTAAATCTAGATTCTAAACTGAAAGATGTTACAGTTTTTTTCTGAGCAGTAGAAGCATAAGCTTTCAAAAAGATTAATTAACTTTTTTGCCTGAAGTTGCTGTATTTTACCAATGGCCATTCACATCTCTGCCCTCTCCATGGAGTGCCATCTGCTGTAGTATTCCAGGTGACCTGCATATTGCTCAGGAAGCTGGACGTGCTATACTGATACAATGCCTATTTAAGGGAAAATGTCTTAGTTTATCTTTAAAGACTGTCACTTTGGCATGTGGCCCATGGCTGTGTTGTAACTGTATAAACAATGAAACAATTTAATTTAATCCTGTAACATCTCAATATATACACTTTTTAACTACAAAACTGCTCTATTAATGGGTCTTGCTGTTATTACAGTAACAGAAATATGCCAGATAAGTTGGCAGAAGAGAGAACTTCTACTTTATCAGTGAGGAATTTTGCATAGCTCAATTTTGAAACCTCAAAGGCTGAATCATTTCTCAGTCTCTATTTGCAGTGCATTGTAGTATTATAGAACCACAGTATCATTTAGGTTGGAAAAGACATCTAAGATCATTGAATCCAACCATAAACTTAGCACTACCAAGTCCCACTAAACCAAGTCCTTAAGTGCAACATCTACCTCTTTTAAATGCCTCTAGGGATGGTGACTACCACTTCCCTGGGAAGCATGTTCCAATGCTTGACAACCCTTTCAGTGATTTTTTTATTTTTTTTTTTTTTCCCCCACCTTAGGAATGAATAAATGAATAAAACTTCAGTTCCTACATCACTTAAGGGTCTCCCTCAGTCAGAACAATCTTTCCATGATTTATCCATCATCCTTGTCTTTATGTTTGTTCAGACTTCCTCCTTTTCCTTTCATCTTTGCTTTTCCTAACTTGGTTAATATAACATCCTTACAGAGACTACAGTAGCTGTTCACATTCCCAGTAAAGGGAGTAAAAGGAGGGAGTCCTAAAAACATTATTACATTAAGTGGTTTTATTTTTGTTTGCCATAGTCTTGTGTTTTTTCCACTAGCCTGTGATGAGTTACACTCCAAAGCAGATGATGTTTCTCCAGCACAGGAGATCAAGGCAAACATTGCTGAACCTTGAGAAATCTCAGTGAAGCAACACTCTTGACTATCTTTTAGCTGCTTTTATAGAGGTTCAGGTTAGTCATTGTAGAGTTATGCTGCCACTGAAAATATAATGCGAGGAATCAAAGCAGTGTAAGGTAGTGTCTTTAGGGGGCTGCCAGCAAAACTTTGCTGGTACATAGCTTGCATAAACCACAGCTTAGTTACATTTTAAAACATGTATAATGCCAGTGTTTATTCCCTAATTTTATGATTATAACTTTGGCTTGTTTCAGATAAGAAGACAAGGCGGAATACAATTACTGGTGGACCTATTGGACCATCGGATGACAGAAGTCCACCGTAGTGCCTGTGGAGCTTTGAGAAACTTGGTATATGGGAAGGCAAATGATGACAACAAAATTGCTCTGAAAAACTGTGGTGGTATCCCAGCATTAGTACGGTTACTCCGCAAGACTACAGATTTGGAAATCAGAGAACTGGTCACAGGTTTGAATCTTTGAATATTTTTCATTCCAACTCTATGTAGGTGCTGCAAGCACAGTTCTGTGCTGCATGCCACTTGCTCCATCAGTGACTCTTTATTACCATCTTCTTTGCCATAACAAAACACTTTACAGCCCTTTGGATATACGTAATATATTAATATCTTTATTCAATATAATGCAGCTGTTTTACAGTTGTAGGCATTTTTATGCTTACGGTTGCTGATCACTTTGATTTTGGTTAGCCATGAAAGCTCTTGCAGGAGATGTGTTCCATACACAGATATGTTGTAGTGGGAGTCCTCTGCTCTCCCTCCAATCTGGTGTGGAGCAGCACAAGCAGATGTTGGATTTTACTGAATTCTAGTAGATGCTGTTATTCACTTCTTTTATATGCTATATAGTGAGAAGGAGGATTTGTTTGGGTATTTTTTACCTTTCTTATGGTTCTGATAGGAAAATTAAAAACATGTTGGAGGGGTGGATAACATTCTTCTGAAGCCTTTTTTTCTGAAATTTGATAGCATGCTATATGATATATGTCAGACATAGGGCATGCAGGTAGTGGTAGAATCTATTTCTTTTCTTGACATAGTAGAATCTGATCTTTTAGAGATTGTTTGGACTCCTTCCTGTATGAAATTCAAAGGGGGGTTGGGGAGATGGGGGGAGGAAAGTAGCATCAGAAATACAGAAATGCTGTCAAACAGCACAGATCTGAAATGTTTGGAGACTTTTTCCAGCTGGCCCTAAACTGTCCTATTTAAAATGAAAACCAGAAGCTAGATAGGGGTTTTTTTATTTTTTTCACTTTGTGATTTCATTCTTTTTGATTGCTGATATCAATGTGATGACTAATGCTACAGATAAAAAAATCAGATCTTTTTGTTATGTTATGTTACAATGTCTATATTTCCTTTATAGTTCTCCTACTAAAATATGTAAGAAAAGTTCTAATTTCTGTCATAAAAGCATCAGAGTGAACATTATTGTCTATGCTTCTACAGAAATTACTTACCCTTGTGGGTCAGGCCTCATTTAAGATAAAATTGATAAGATTATGATCCTTTGGTTGATTCCAGGTTCTTTCCTGGAGGATGTCTGAATAAAATGCATGGTGTTTATTAAATGTAGATTTTGATATTTAATTTTATTTCTTAGTTGCAACACTTATCACCTTGTTAGGCAGGATTAATGGGGCAGAGATGCTGGGTTACACAAGCTCGGATGGTGCCTCCTGCCGTGACAGAATTACTGACAGATCTAATAAAGTGTAACCACCACTTTGGATTCAACATACTTGTTTGTCTCTTGGTTATGTTGTCTGGGCCCTGGCTCCGGGGAACATTCTGCCTATTTATTCTGAGTACTAAGTGGCAAACTGCTAATGAACATCAGCAGTACACCTCAGCAGTCACAGTGGCACTTCCCATGCTGTCTGTAGATGGAATACATAATGTCATTAGGTCATTTTAAGAAAAGATACTAGGCTACACTTTGCATTCCTTCCATTGCAAGGTGTGTTGTTAATTTTTCCTGAATTCCCATAGAAAGAAATGATGTGTGTGCTAGCATGCCCTCAAACTGTTACTGCCAAGTGAACCATGAGTAGTAAGCAGTAACCAGCCTTTGTATGGGTAGATGCAGGGCCCAGGAAGTGCATCAGGAGTGCTGAACACCTATGAAAGGGGAGCGGAGCAAGATTGTGAACCCGAGGAATGGAATCAAAGACAGGGGAATTTCAACATTTTATTCCTGGGCTATCGTTTTTTTGTCTTTAATAGCCAGTGCATCTCAGAAGGTCACTGCTTGCCCTGGCCAGGTTTTGTGCCTTTCAGAGTGCAAGTTGCTGTCCCTTGTTTCAAAATGCAAGCCTGGTAGTAGTAGTGTTCTGGAAAGCTCCTTTCCAAAGCAAGGCTCATAGCTGCACTGCTCATCTTGCATCCCTTAGGAAACAGTCTGGAATTGCACATCCGAATCAGTTCTCATTTTCTTCTTTGTAAAGTGCTGTAATGTGACAGCTACCCCAGTTAAATTCCTTCCCTCTGTCCTTTCAAGGGAAGGAAAGATAGCTCCGGCAACAGCTGCCTCGGTAATGAAAAAAACTGGCTTGGTGGTGGGCACAAGGGAAAATAAAAGAAGTTCCTCCTACTTCCCATCAGCCTTCCTGAGTTGAGGTGGCAGGATGATAATTATTTCAGTAGTGCCACCATAGCCTGAAGGAAGTACAGGAAAATAATAGCAAATGTGTGTTGTAAGAGGGAACGTAATACCTTGAGCCTTTCCATCTCATATTCACATTGTGCATCCTGTCTACATAAAAGTTGTTCTTGTTTGTTACTTTTAGAGAGGGCACAAAGTTCCTGCCTGAAGATTTCATATAGGCTCTGTCATCACTGCCCCTGTATACTCCTCCAGCATTTGTTCTTAGGGCACTTCTCTAAGGTGGGGAAGTGTCATTATCTCGGTTGTACAGATGGGGAACTGAGCCTATCAGGTCTAAATGACCTGTCCAGAAATCTGGCAAGATGAAGGTGTGAATCACTCTGAGTAGGCACTTAGCTGCAAGGGAAGAAATATGGGCAGGAGAGGTTTTCAGCAGCTCAATTTATCTGAACAGTAGGGAAGCATTCTTCACCTGTCTCGAGTACTGTGAAGCACATGCGCACCAGAGCAAAAGGTATGATACTTCCTTCCTCAAACATGCACATTTTCTTACTTCTTGTTGCTTCTCTTGAAGGAGATTATAATTTCAATTTCCAGCTATCTCAAGAGTGGGTTTTGAAGGGTATTTAAACCTACAGGCCAGCTTTCTACACCAGTAGCTCCTTGCTTGTCAGGTTTGCCTCCGGCTCTATTTGTGGCTTTTCCTCTTTTCCAGAGATTTCCTTCTGCCATAATCTCTCCCAAATGGAGTTTTTCACTTCTTCCTTTATCTCGTCTTTCTCCTTCTCAGTAGCAGAGCTCTCAGGCTAATACTGGAAAACTTTACCATGCTCAAATTTTTGGGTTGCACAAACTGAACCTTATTGCAAAGTGATAGAGCTTCAAGGCGTTCTCAAGTGGAGAAAATGGTTTTGATGCAGGCATCCACATAGAAGCCATGAGGGAAGTGTACTGCCTGGCTGTTAATGAAATCAAATGGTGTTAATGTCCAGGAAATACTTCCTAAGATATTGAAAAATTATTCTTCCTGAAACATTTTCACAGTCACTGTTTTTTACCAGAAGTATCTGGATAAACTGAGGTATACCAGTGGTAGTGTTCACATTTACGCAGAATTGAAATACTCTGGTAGATTTTAGCATGGCCTACAGCTTCTGGTAATTTTCAGAGACTTGAGGAGAACCTCAGTTGCAATATCCTGTTTCATGTAGGTCTGTAAATGAAAATAAATCGGTGCAAGATGGATGCATCATACTTGATTTAGCCATCTTTTCACCCCATTACTGTGCTACTAGTTTCCACAATAGCTCCTGTTAATAGAAAAAAAAATAAAAGCCTTATTTTAAAATAATTAAATAACACTTTCCTAATAAATACAAATAGATGAGAAGACAGTACAAAATTAGCACAGATCCTGCAGATGGTGGAAAAAAATGTTTTACCTTGTTAATAATGACAATGAGGAGCTGATTTCTGATTCTGTCACTTTTCCAGACTAAATTATGGACCCTTCCACAAAAAATATATTTTAGCATTCTTTTCATTTGTTTCACTATCAGGAAAAAAAAAAAAAAAGACATGAAAAATGTGATGTGTTAGCAAGGATAACACAGGAAACACACTGATGTATTGTGGAGAAGGTGAAGTCAAGAAACAGTCGCTTGGTCCAGCCTATGCTTGCTCCTTGTTTTGTCAACTCCACTGACACCTGCGTATCTGTCTCAGACAAAATGACTTAAACTACTATTCTTCTCATTTTGACAAACAAAATCCATCACAACTAGAAACACAGTTTCTGCCAATGAACATAAACTATCTGAATTAGAAACAATTCTGTTTAAAGAGACCCCTTGTAGGACTGTATCACCCATTTTCTAACTGTATATGCCATATTTGATTGAAAGGTAGAAGTTGAGGATCCACTTTTAGAAGTCACATGATGATAAAGAAATAACAGGGGAAATTGTTTTATCCTGTGATGGCAGACAGTCTGCTGCTAATTTTGGTTGACATTAAGGTGTCAGAGATTCAACTACTGTCTACTAAAAATATTTAAATTATGGAAATTATTTAACAAAAACAAACAAAAAACCCAAACAAACAAAAAAACAACCAACAAGGAGATCCCATAAACTAACTATACATATATATATTTAGATAGATAGATAGATAGATAGATAAATAGATAGATAGATAGATAGATAGGCTCTGTATATTTCATTCACATTTTTATTCATTGAATCAAAAAGCATCTATTCTGTTCCTGAAAAGAAAACAGGAGTTTTGTACATAATGCTGCTTTCAAAGAAGTACTAATTATCTAAGTGTACTTGGCCCATTGTTAGGTTGGACAGAAAAAAAAATTAATTTAGCTCTCAGATTTTGTATTCCAGTAGTCAGTACTGTTGTCTTTAATATCTGCTGTGGCCAGTTTTTGTTTAGGCTTGGCTGGTCCTCTGTTGTCGTCCATGCAACCTTATTATGCAGTTTTACAAATGCACAGAAATGTTTTACATTTCTGTTCCATTTTCAGAAGATGCCACATGTTTATAATGAGATTTTTATAACCATATTGATTGTCAGTGTTACTGAAGACAACTATATGTTGTCCTTCTTATATCTGTATGGTTTGAGGTAACTGCTGCATTTTAAACCTCCTTTGAACTGCATAGTGCTTATTAGTATGTGCATAAATTGTTGGCAGGTTGGTCAAGACACTCCAGAAGGTCCCTTTAAGCCTGGCATGTGTCTTTGCTAATCAGTGCAATTGCAAGTTAGTGAGCCTGCAGTGATGCATAAAGCAAGTTTAAGGGAGTATTCTATTTAAATGGACCTTTTGACTTGCTTCAGCAGAAGATATATTACAATTTTTTATTTATTTTTTTTTTTAGTTAACTCTGGATATTTCTTTAGAATTTTTAACTTCCTAGTACAATGGCAATTATTCTGTCAGGTATTCCCAAAGTCAAAATCATATGCCTGCACTTGTTTTCTCTTTGTGATGTTATTTTCTAATTGGACTTTGTAAGGTATTATACTTGTGATTTTTAATTTTTTTTTATATATAATAAATCATCTTTAACAATATTATGGCAAAGGGCTGGCTATTTAGTATTTAGGATCTTGAAACAGTTTATCAATTTAGTAATTTTCTGCAAAAGTGTCCTTGACATTAGCTTAGTTACTGGAGTGTGTAAACACAGATGTGAAACATTCATTTAGAGGTGGCAACTATTTGTAGCCCTAGTGCTCTTTGGAAATGTGATTTGTATATGAGTAAAGGCTGGTTTATCCCACTCTGAGGTGACTTTTCCACAGACTTAAGTAAAAATGAGTCAAACTCTTCTATGAGTTGTATTCCATAGTATTTCACCTTGATGTAATTCTTAAAATCTCTATTTTATCCTTTTTTTTTTCTTTTCAGGTTTATGTTAGGTGTCATTCCAGTGCTGATCATGTTAAATATCCTATTTCTTAATTATATTCAAATTCTGTAATTGAGCAATGCAAGTATTAGGAAGCCTGGTCAGTGAATTAGCAGCTATTGATACTTAGTATGAGAAGACAGGTAGGAAGATCAATGTGTAGAGTGGGTTGCTTTTGTAACCAAATAAAGGACTTCAGCATGATATTAACTGGAAATTAGATTATAAAGATATAATATGGATTAGGTTCAGATATGTATCTTGGATATCACAAACATTTCAAACAGACATGAAAAGTCATCTATGTGCTGAAATTGTTGTGACAGCGTAACCATGGTAATAATGCTGCTCTAAGGTCCGTTTAAATTTTATTCAATGTATGTGAAGCTGAGAGAATAAGACTGCCAAATATCATTTGGGGCTCATAAATCTATGTAGTTAAAGAAAATGGAGACATGGGATAAATGCAGAAAATATACAAATACCTCTTAAGATGTAGCTCTGTGAATTAGCTTCTTCTCCACGTCCCACATACAATCACTGTCCAGTCAAGTCAAGGAAATTAGGAAGGTAAAGGGTGGAGATAGATAACAGCTAGCACAAAACTCATCTTTCAGAAGTGCTTGTTTTGATCTTTGGCAAGAAAAGATGTTTATTCATTTCTTGCTTAGCTTCTCCTCTGCAGATAAGCAAATTCTCTGTAATAGCTTTAAACAAGTGCTTCAAGGAACTTGTTAAGTGGAGTGGCAGGTGACTTTAAGCTTAGTTATTTTTTAAATAAAACATTTACAGTAAGATACACAATTTTCAAATCTACTTGCTTAGGCACTAGAATTTGCTTGTATACTTTAAATGCTTTTCATTCAAAAGGGAGATTTCAAGGGTACTAGCTCTAATAAACCTTTCCTGCTCTTTCTTTAAATGGATATAATTGTAAATACAACAACCTACCACAATCAATTCTAAAAGTTGATTACATCTTTTATACTAATGTGCTTCTAATTAGGTGTTTAAAATAACAGTTGTTTTCAAAATTAACAGAACTGTTTGTGTGCTGAAAATGCATCTCTTTACTCTGGATTGAAGCCAATCGCTGAATGAGGAATTACATATTGCAGTTCCTTCAGTATTTCTTTCTTCAAGTACAAAAGCCTTTTCAGTTCCTAAAGGCTACATAATAGTTCCCATTGCTTGAGATACTTCTAATCAATGTATTCTTCAACCTATGCCCTGAGGTTTCTGAACCAGTGAGAATTTCATATAAAATGCCAAACTTCGTCAAATCTCCTGCAAGTCTCAGATTGCAACAAAAACGTATTTTATCTCACAGATGAAACTTCACACAGGATAGTTTATGGTTCCTTGCTGTTACATTTAAAATCTTGTCATGGAGAAAAAAGGAAACCAAGGATTTGTTGAACGCAGAAAAACTACTTGTTACTGGTACACTGATAAAATTAAGTTTATGCCACAGTATTATGCAAGGCAAGTGAAGCCATCTGGTCTGCAGAAGCAGCTGCTAGAATTAATCAAGCTAAAGGTCCAAGTGCCCCAACACAACTTCAAGCAATTCAGCTTTGGAGATCTCACCAACGTAATACAAAGGCTCTGGACTCTTCCTAGCAAGTGGGCTACAGGGCTACTCTGCTTTTCTAGCCCAGTAATCTCGTATTTCAAGGTTTTATAGAAAGTCTTCAAAAATTATTCTTTCATCATAATAATTTTTATTTTTAGAAAACACTATGAATATCTGTTTGTACTTCTTCCAGCTAATAAGTCGACATTTCATGGTCAGCAGACATGCTATAACAAGGCACAGTTGTGTCAGGAGAAACATCCTTTTACATTACAGCATGATTCTACAGTCTGGCAAAGAGTAAATTTTAGATCTTAGCATCTCCTACAGAAAATATTGTCATTATTTCTAGAAGCGTGGAAATTATTTCCAAACAAATTCAGAGCAGGAATTAATTGGCATTTTATAAAGTCTTCCTTTGAACACATTGAGCAATTACTTACTTAGACACCAAATCTTCATAGCCACTTTCCCTACAAATTGGGAAGGTGAAAGACTGTGCAGCTTACACCCATAAGCTGTTTGGAAACTGATTTGCAACCTATGAGCTGCAGCATCTTCAAGAAATTCCAGAGCCATTCAAAACACATCCTATTTATAGCTCATGTGTCATGTCAAATCTAAAAGTAATATAATAAATTGTGAAAGTTTGCTTCAGAAATTATACTATCTTATCAAATAACATCCATAGAATATTGACAGTTGCCGTTCAACAGCATCATTTTATATAAAGTCTGTTACAATTTACTGTCTAATTATAAAACAGTATTTGCTGCCTTTCTCAATATGCTGTCACTATTTTGGCTCTGAAGATGGGAAAACCCACTCATAGGATTTGTTGTATTCATGAGGAGTCATTCTCATTTTTTTCTGAATTATCAGATTAACTACTTCACCCCCTACTGCTCACAGTTAAATAAGGAGAGGTTTTAAAATAGATGCCTTGTAAAATCTTCTGCCCTGCTTTCTTATCAACAGGCTGGGGCACCTATTATTCATTAATAATAATGTATTGTTATACATTAAAGGGTAAAACAGCAATACAAAATCTTCCTCGTGTTCTCAGTGCCTGTTTCCCTGGAGGTGAACAGGGGGGAGCCACAACAATCCCTCAGGGTGCCAAGGTTTTGGCTGGGAGGAGTGCAATACCCCTGGCAGAGGAGTCCCTCTCTCCACTCTCTCTGGTGTCTTCTTGGGTATGGTTTCATCAGTTTTGTGTCACAGCCTGCTTCTTTCACCCTGCATACCAGGAAAATTCCCATGCTCTTGTCCTGAATTTGCCACACTCAGTCCCAGCATAAAACCCAAGGTGGTCGGTCCCTTTTTGCTCTCCTTTTCTCTCAGGCACTAGGATCATTCCTATACATGAATCTCTGAATCTAAATGGGAAATAACTGTTTTTCCTTTGTACAATCATTACAGCAGATGCATCAGAGATGCATCTTCTATGGAAAATTCATCCAAATAGCTTTGATTCATATAGCAATGAAACCAATTTAATAATTTGCTTGTTGATATAAATGGGTTTAGTGTTTTGGTTTGGGTTTGTTGTTTTTTTTTTTTGGGGGGGGGGTGTTTGGGTTTTTTTTTGAGTTCTGTAATGTATTGTATTCAAATATACATGCATTTAGCCTTGTCTATTGCCATGTACTTTCTTCTGGGAATTACTAGTAATTATACAGTTTGGTAATGTATTAGTATAAAGCCCTCATTATTTCAAACTATTTCAGTGTAATATATTAGTAGATGTTTAAAACAAATCTAAACTGCTAGACAATCTAGTTTTTATAACCTTGGAAATATTCTCAAAGGGGAATAGAATGTTATTTCAGCAAATGAATGGAGAAAATAATTAAAATATACATTCAGTTTGGGTAATGTAAATTAAAAAAAAAAGAGGGGGGTATAGAAAATCAAATTGCTAAATAGAATTTTTAAATAGCTCCCAGACAGACTTGGATTATTTTTCATGAACATTTTATTTCAATATTTTTGAGCCTTTGGGATGGCAGAGGAGGAACTAGCTGAAATGTTGTCTTTGTTTTTTATTATATTTTTTAAATTCTGTTGCACAGGAAATTATGCAATAAGGTATACTCCCTGCTTTCTATCTTTGAGTGTCATGAAAAAAAAAATGAGCGGGGAAAAAAATGTTTGTCTAAAATGTTCGTTATTACTTCAGAACATGTTAAAAGATTCTCTCTCTTGATATTAGGAACCCCTATGTTTGGAAATAGCTCATTGACTACTATGAGACAAATTACACCAGTAAGGCTTAGTTGTATGAATTCAATTTTTTGATTCAATCCTAGGATGAATTTATATGTAGAAAATGATAAATTTGAGACTTTTAGTACTTGATAGTTGTCTCACCGTTACAAATTCCTTACTGAAATTTGAGTTGGTGCCTCTATTTGTGACTTATCTTCCTTTTACTGTTGTTGTCACCATGCTTTTTTCACACTGAAACAATCTCAATATTTCAGTGTTAGAAAGCAGTTGTAATACATTTTTTTTTTCCCCAGCAGCAGTTCCTTGTTGGTTGCAGTATCTGTAAAGGCTAATGACATTGAGGAGTAATGGAGTATATCTTTCAAAGCACGAGTAATGAGTAATAGGAGTGTTTTGACATAGTGTCTAAAGGAAAAAAAAAAATCATGGAATTTGGTTTCCTGCCCAGAACTTTGACTGACTTGTCTGGGAATTTAGTGCTGTATGTCAATGTTATGTAGAATTAGTGTATGCACTTTGGAGTGATTCTCTACAAATAAAAGTATCCTGCAAGTTTAGGGCCAGTGTACTGATAGTCTGCAATATTTTGATGGATATCTATATTCTTGAGGAAGTGCTACATTTCCTAATAAGTATTTCGCTGTCAGAGAAGCAGAGGTGTTATCTTGACCGTATTACAACTGTATACTAAAAAATTCAATGATTTTGCAGGCATGTTCCAACTTTTGTATTTTCATATGCCTTTATTGTTGCCTTTTCTGCCCTTGCAGTACTGTCATTACATCTGGCATTGTCATTATTTGTTTGTAGTTGTGAAACTTCTAGAGACTTTGTAAGACACTGAACATTTCATAGACTCTTCAAAACAACAGAGGTTAAGCATGTATAGAGTTCTGCTGGAGTCAAAATTTAGATCTTATTTATTGACTCTTTAAAATCCTATTTTTGTATCACTTCACCAACAATAGCAACCTAAGTCTCACATTGCAGATTTTTAGACCGTGATGAATATGGTTCTTACAGCTATTTTGATCACTGGTCAGAGGTTTTTTTCCTTAGGAAAGAGCTCCTTCCCTAATTGTGTTCTCGGGGAGTACAACTGACAATATCTTGACAGAGATGATTAAGTGAATGCAGGTGTTTGTCCTCTTAACACAACCTCTAGTCTACACAATGGTATAATCAATTTGTATTTTCTTCCCTAAGTGAACAGCATGGAATAAAAGAGAGTGTTAGGTATGAATCAGAACAGTACTTGATTGCAGGAATCCAGGCAAGGGAGAACTGGAATTCTTTAAAGATGATGTTACTTTATACAGAGGATAAATGACATATTTTAAAATGTCATAGCAAGAAAAGACAAGGTTTGGCATTAGTTTGGATTGAAGAGGTACAGAGAAAAGTAGAAAAAAACAATTAAAAATATTTTAAAAGTGTTAGTAAGGGTGTAATTTTACAATAGCAAATGAATATAACTGCAAGATTTTTAAGCTGGCAGTTACTGAAGACCTCATCCACCATGCCGAAGCAAGGGAAACGCTTCTTCTCCCAGGTGCAAATACTCTCGTTGCCTGGTTTTGTGCTCATTGCTCACAGCAATGATGATGGAACCTCTGGTTGACTGAGCCCTTATGGCTGCTTTGGTGGAAATTACTCTGGCAGCCACAAGCATCACAGATGTTGTCTCCTGACTTCAGCACCCCACTTCCCTCTGGTGCCTCTCGCACAAGTGGCAGTCCTGCTTTGTTTGTAGGTCCTGGTTGTGGCAGTGCACGATCTGTCTCTTGGCAGAAGCCTCTAGCTGTTGTCTCCAATGTAGTGAAACTAGTACCATGTGACTGAAGGTTTGCTTTAAATTTATGCTTGCAGAGCACTTCACTAGCTTGTTTCTTAGCTATGTGCTCTGTTCTAGCTGGCTGCAAGGCATGGCTTTGGACAGTCTGTTACTGGATATAGGCATTGTCTGCTCTGGGCCTGCAGGAGAAGCATCTTTGGCACCAAGTCTTTGATAGTGTCTAAGACTTTGGTGTATGAGTATTATCCTGTCACTGTGGTTCAGCAAGGGCACAAAGGTGAACGTGCATGGAACTGACAAAGGTGATCTGTCAATAAATTAGTGAAGTTCTGCCATCACATAATAAGGGTAGTGATGACACACAGTCTTGTTTTTTTCCGTTTGAGTGTGTTTTTTCCTTTCCAGAGGTGCTGCTCTAAGCTTCACCAAACTGTGGTACCTCCTGCTGACACCTGTCAGAGTTCACCATCTGCCATGGTATTTAAAGGGAGTATGTGGCCATCTGTCACTTCATTTCAGCTGTGTGTTGTTAAGTGTGCTGTAAGCTCAGGGTGATGCTGGAACAGGACCTCTGTTTTCTATGTACTACTGCAGGTGAACAGCTGAGCAGCCCAATCGAAATAGCGGGCAATGTGTTGAGGGTCCATCATGGTACACACATTAGCATGTGAAAAAACAACATGCTACTACCAGGAAAGAGCTGCTTGTGAGTGAGCAATGCTTGGACATTTTCATTCAATATGCAGCATCTACAGATTGAAAACTACTGTATTTGGCAGCTCCTACACCTACACACACTTCTGTTCACGCGTACTCCTAGGAGTAGTAGGAGTTAGCAGTAGACTAACACTGCCTAGCACCTTACAGTCACTTCTTTTAATGAGAGCAGCTTTATAAAGAATGCCTTGATGTTGCATCTTTTGCTGCCATCCTTTACTTGTTGATTGTTCTTAGAGCTAATTGTTTAATGATGTCTTGGAATGTTCTACTAACCTTTTTTTACCATATTCCTATGCCTATGTTTGTCAGGTTGCTTTTTCTGAGTTCAGTTATTGTTCAGGGTTTGTGATGGTAAAAGTCTGCAATCCCAACTTGCATTCAAGTAAGTACCTACTGGGACAGATGATGTATTTTGAGAAGCGACTTCTGTCTTTAGACTGTTACAGTCTGGAGACAACTTAAGGTCAGTCTGAGGAACAACTTTGGATATGGGCTTCAAGAATGTTTCACTGTGGGACAGTTTCATGGAAACAGTCTTCCTGATGAATGTTTCTAAGGAGGTTTCAATCTAATAGCTACTAATTTCCAAGGGCAGAGGTTGCATGTTTTCCTGCACATCAGCATAATTTTTTTTAGGATATCTTTTGTCAAATTCTCAGGCATATTTCAAAACCCACTCCCTTGAAAATTTGATGGCATATCTTACTTAACATTCAAAGATAATTGACATAAAGAAGAAATTATTATTGATGATTTTATTGTATTTTATTCTATTTTGTTTATTTAATATAGGAATATCCCCAGGGCTACTTATTTTATGAAAAAAACAGAAATGTTGTTATGATAGACTAAGCAGGTGGTTTTCTCACTCTCTTTTTGCAATTCAACAGTTTTTCTTTGATGAAATTAAGAAGACAGACTATATTTATACATATTATGTGGAGCAAGGAGGGAGATATCTTCAGACAGTTGTCTCATAAGTTAATGTTTTCCAGATCCAAGTATCTTCTCTTTCTTAAAGAAAAAGAAAAAAAGGCTGAATTTTGCCTTTAAAAAAATCCTGCTATAATAATAAAAAAAAGAGAGAGAGAAGGGGTGGAGAAGCCTTGACACCAGAAGCTCTGTGATAGCAGGGTTTCTCTTGGATGTCTGGAAAAAGTCTTATACTTCTGGGATGCTTTCCAAAATATTTTCAGTGACCATTGCCACAGGCGCGAAGTTCTTAATGCATTTTGCAGTAATCTCCACCACAGTGAAATTGATTACTGTCTGAAAGCTTTTAATGATAACAAGGAAATAGGGCAGCATAAATGCCACAAACTAAATTGTGTGTGTGTGTTTTGTTGCATCTTCATGAGTCTTGAAGAGACAGATGTGCCACCTCAGGAAAATCCTGCTTAATGTTTTTTACATAATTATGTAATTGCATATTTATTATTTTGATTTTAGTAAAAAGGATTTTTTTTTCCCCCCACACACGCATGTGCATACATCTAGGGTCTAGTGTCTCTCCAGGTACTTCAGTTAGTGCCCAAAGGTAAAGAATCTGGTTGCTTCCTGAGTATGAGATTTCTAGGATTCATTTTATAGAAACTGAAGTGCATTCAAAAGCTAGAAGATTTTTAAGAAATGCCTTTCCAGAAGAAAATAAGGGTGTACTGTAGGAAAGATGTACCTTCTTGTAGGTACCAAGGAATTTCAGGGCCCTTATAAATGAGGCCTGAACTTTTTTATGTGAAAGCTAAGGAAGTCCAGGAAGCTGAAAATACAGTTAAACTTAATTGGTTGGGTGGGGTTTTTTTGTTGTTGCTTTTTAAAACACACACACACAAAACCACACACACAAAAACCCCCAAACCAACCAACCAAAACCAACCACCAAACAACCCAACACCAAAACATGTACAAGCGTGGGGACATAAAGATACAAGTCTACACACATATATATAATAAACAAAATTGTAAACTGTATGAATAGAAAGCTCTACCCAACTGAAGAGCCAGATCTTCCAGGAGCTGCTAAGTTATTGTCACTCTGTGCTCTCTGCCAGCACAGACATGCTGCACCAAGGCACTTCATCCAGCACTTGTTGCTTTCACAAACCACTGTGGTGACTGGATGATCTACGGTAGGTGAAGAGTGAAAGCTAATATCCTGAGCACCAGTAAAGGAAAAACAAGCTGTCATAAGCAGGCTTCATTGCAAAGCATAGAAAGGTCAAAAGATACTTCCCCCCTCACCCCCCCTGCCCTCTACCATTGGAGCAGCCACTAGATGTATCCAGCAGAATTTTTCCAGACTGTCAACTGGTTCATCAGTTGGGACTTTCTCTCAGTTTTAAATGCCAGCACCACTTCAGTTCAGAGGAATTGCTGGCTTCTTTCCCAGACAAGAGTTCCCAAATTCAAAATGACCTTTCAAGATCCTAACTAATAGGAGCTAAACAGAGATTTCCTCTTCACCAGGCCCTTTCTTAGATTGATCTTTTTACTGACAGCACAGTGCAGACCGGTGAAAGAGCTGCCCTTTTACTTGTGATAATAAATACCTCTTCTTAAAATGGGCAATTTTAAATCATGGTGAATTTGTTACATATGCCAGAAAATATTACACCTCCGTTTGATGCACTATGTAAGGGCACAGGGATTACCAATGAAATAAATTTTTTTAGTATTTTTTTTTTAACCAGACATTCAGACTCTGCACTAATATAATAGAATGCCTGCTCTTTCCCATTATTGAGGGAAATGAGAGGTGGGCGATGGGAAAGCTGGTTTTCTGAGTACTACAATGTGGGGATTGCTGTACAGGCAGCAACCACATAGAGTTAGCTTGATGCAGCAGGTTTGTCAGCTGCCACTTAAGAGACAGATGTGTTGCTGAGCACATCACTCATCAAGGATTCTGGTGACTCCTTGTGTGCTGTGCCCATTCTGTCCTCCAAGCAAGACGAAGTGTGAGTCACAGCTACCCAGCTCTGAGCAGGTGGATTGTGAGGTTCTGCTCTGCTGTGTGCTGCATGAATGCAAGCTGCAGCTTCAGCTTCTGTAAACCATCAATTAAAGATGGACAGCTCTGCTGCAGGATGGAGGCATTCTATATCGGTGTCCTTCTGTCAAGTCTTGAAATGCAGCAGGATGGTAAACGCAAGGCACCAGTGAACTTTTCTTAAAAGGGTGAAGTATTTAAAATATAGAGTTGTGAAGTCTTGTGGTTCTATTCCTGATGAACTTGAGGCAGAAGGGAAGTGCAGAAACAAATATAATACTGGTTCTTATAAGAGGAAAAACACTGTGACAAATTAATAACATACTGTAAAATGAATGACAAGGCCAGACTACAGACTGATTAAACATTAGCATCAGGTTTAATCCCATAGTTGAAGTCAGAAGAAACACCAGAGATATAACATGCCTTTATTTTATTTTTTAATTTTTTTTTTTTTAGTGATAAGCTGTGGGAAAAGGTAACAGAAGATTGGGAGAAAATTGGAAGTGCCAGGAGTATGCATAATTACCTAGAAAAGATATTACAAATGCAAAATATAAAAAGATAATAAGTGCAGCCCGATATAATTACTTTCTCTCATCAGCTCTCCCTTTTTCAGCAGCAGTTTCAGGTTTGACATTTTCAGATTTGATTTGTATTAGGAACTCGTCACCATGGCAGAGAATAAAGTCTTGTAACATGGAGGGAATGTAAGATTTGGTATTTGTGCTCTGTGCCATGTGCTCTTTACTTTTAACAGTTTGGTTTATCGCTCTAAGCTGTTGTCACATTTTTATATTGAGATTTTCAATTTGGAGCTCTCATTTTATTCTTTAGCATTTTCCCAGAATTGTTTTGCTCATGTGTTGCATAATGTTTTTTCTGTGTCTTTGTTGATATTTAATTATATATATGCCTATATGTGACAGCTCTCTAATATGCCATGCTGGACTATTCTTGTCAGTATAGATACACATAATGAAAAAATTCTCTAGTAATGTACATCCGTTGAGATGTAGCACATCTTCAGAGTCCTCCTAGCACATGCTGAGAGCAAAGCAGGAAGAGGAATGGTAGTGCATCGTGGAGGTGTAATCCACCTACCTGTAGAAGAATACTGGGGAGTCAGACAGTAGTTTTTAATTTTTTTTTTTTTTCCTAAAGTTTCTATCTGAAAACTTTCACTTGAGCACATAGGGAATCATTTGTATGTATGAGAGTGCTTCTTGATGCCTGTGTGGCTGTCTGGTTTATTGAAGAATCAGAATCTATAGTGGATTGAAATTTATTTCAGGGGGCGAAGAAAAGAAACACTTGGAAAAGTGCTTGGCTTCTTTGCTTTTTTAACAACGGGTAAAGCCATGTAGGAATGGATTGCAAAAGACTGGTGAGGTGCATAGGTGGAAGAAGTATGGTCTTCTCATCTGCAACTTAGTATTCTTTTGCTACACTTTTCATTATAATATTAGAATGACTGTATGTACTGTTCTTTGATTAAAGCAGATCCATCTTCATTTTATAGACAGTTTAGAATTATTTTTTCTACAGCTGTACCCAGGAGCATGTTCAGGCCTCAATCCCACACTGATAAGTTGTCTGGGATAAAATAGGTTGCTTTGTTATTACTGCAGACTTTTGAAGAAAATGAAAGTATCTCCTGCATCATTTTTCAGAGTCTGCTTTAAAACCAAGTGTGGTAAAGCAGTGACTATGGTGAAGATGCTGTGCAGCTTTTGTATACTGAGAGAGAAAAATAAACTGAAATAAAAATGCAGAAAAATTCTGTTAGGCATATTTAAAGTTAGATTACATATTGATTTAAATACTGTAAATGTTGCTATGAGGCATCTTAATAGTTCATATTTACATCAAATGCTACAGAGTAGCCTTTTCTGCACTTGCAGTGAGAGCATCCCCTAGGTATAAATAAACAAGTCTGAGCCTTTCCTTTTCAGGAGTAAACAGGCATAATTTTAGGCACCACCAGTATTTCCTTACACTTCCTATTTCTTTTTTTTTTTTTTTTCTTTAATATAGACAGCTCTGGCTCAGCAGGTTCACAAAACACTGCTTCATGTGTCTGTTCCTGTCTGTAAAATAAGGGTAGCAATACAGCCATCTAAAATTGTGCACTGCTGTAGAATATGTTTATTTTGATCTTATTTTCTGCATCTGCTGCTTGACTGCTTTGCCAAATAGTTGCTTGGCTTTGGTGTTCCAAAAGTGTATGTTTTAGCACCCTGATTGTAGGATCCCTTAATGATGCCCTGCCATCACTAGCTGCTTGCACAAACAAGGTCTAGCATGACACCTGTGAGTCAGGTAAGTGTGAGTGAGGCCTGAGTTACTAATGTGGAAAGAAATACAGAGTAGCACAGTGTGATTCTGGAAATCTAGTTGAGAGACAGAAATGCTAACCTTTTTATCTGCTTTTTCCAAGCTTTAATTCAAAGGTGTCCTCCATCAGTTTATGTTTTTAAAGTAGTTCACTATTATGCCTCATTAATTCCTAATACTTGTTAATGCCTAGTACTAATGGTAGAGACATTCAGGGATAACTATATTTGCTATCACTGCACAGTAACTACTCTTAAGAGTTGTACTTTCAGTACAAACAATGCACAGAATGAATCCTGCAGTAAATCAGCCTTTGGTCCAACTTTTCCAGTGTTGTCTGAACTTCCAGTTGGGAGCTTGATTTCTTTAAAATCCCACAATCAGCATAGGCAGGTTTGGGTTGGTGTCATGACCCCCTAATTAGAAACTGGAAAAGTTTTGTTAGAAAGATGAACAGAAAGATTAGGAAAAAAAAAAAAAACAACAAAAAAACCCCACATTACAAAGTGAGGAGCAAAACAGCTCAATTCCCCATGACTGAACTGATGGTGTGATTAGGCCAATATTCGGGCTCAACCTGCCTTTCAGAATCTGAACATCAATACATTTGAATTGTCCTGCATAAATTTTGCTTCTCTTCCTCAGGATACCAAATGGGGAGTAGAGTTTATCCTATATGCTGCTGTTGTGCAGTAGCTATCTTGAAGAGACAAATAAAAATAAGAATCACCTTTGATAATGAAAAGAAGCTGAAGTAATTTAACAATCTGTTAATTAGCAAAGGAATTCTGTTGCCTTTATAATCCAGTTAGCTGAAACTGTGCCCAAGGTTGTTTCTTCTGTTGTTCTGACGGAGCCTACAAAGTTCCAAAAGCAGAGAATTATTTCTGCCCCTGGCTGAAAATGAAATTAAGTTCATTGGCTTGGAAGTTCTGGCTGAGACCTTTCTGGGGGGTTGGGGAGGGGCTGCTGTTGTATTTTTTGCATCCCTTGTGCCATTTTGGACTTCAGCGGTATTTATTTTTAGTACATTTAAACACTGCAGAAGGAAGGGGCAGTTGTAATATGGCATATTTACATCATGCTGTCAGTTCCTGGCAGCTTAGTCACCTGTCAGAGAACAGAACTAGTCCATTAAGGTTGTGAATGCTACTTATGCCCACAAGTGGTGAAACGTGGTCTCAAGGGTGGGAAGGCCTCCCCAGGCTAGCAGGTTGGTTTGTTTTTCTAAGGTGCATTATGGGGATTTTTTTTTTCTTTTTCCATGTCACAGAGACAGGAATTGGGCCATGCTACCTCCCACTTTTTCCTCCTTCTCTTTTACTCTGCATAGGAAAAAGAGAGGCAAAGTCTCTACATGAGATCAGCATGTGCTGGTTTTTCCCCTCATGTCATGCTTAAGTTCTCTGCCCCATTATAAAAATAAAAATCTATAAATAAAAAAGAACAAATGCTGAGGGGGACAAACTGGACCCACAGTTATGTGCGTGTCGTCACTTGTAAAAGTGTGCCTAGCCCCATTCCTCCCAGTCTTCATACATTCCCTCTTTCTTACACTGCCAGCCTCTCAGGATGGGAAACATGAACAGATAGTCCTGGCTTGAGCTGTTGGGTTTAGTTTTTTTTTTTTTCCCTGCCATAACATAATGTTAACTGAGCAAAGGCTGAAATGATGTTGGGCTCATCTGCTCTCAAATTAGCTCATGCTACATTTATGCATTTCTTTTTTCTACTTGTTGGGGGGGGAAGAAAAATTGCTTTTGGTTTTGCTGCCATCCTTTAATGTTGCAGTAACACCTATCTCCTGAAATTAAGCTCTCTTTAGGTCTGATTTCTCATATGTGACATGCTGTCTCCGTTAGCTTCAAGCACAGGTACCCTGTGATTTCCCTTTCTTGGAAACTGCACTGTCTCAGCCTGTGGCTATGAAGACATGTAAATAAATACCAACCACCTCTTAGCCTTCAGTAGGCATTTCCTTTTTCCTGGTGGCTACAGAAGAAATGCTTTCTCACAGTTTGGCATCAAACATTTATAAAACTTTTCTGCTTGTGGAATTTTTGTTTACACAATCAGATTCTTGATATGGTTGTTTCATTGGTTTCTATTTTTACTCATCTGTGGTTGCTTGGTTTGTCAGCAAATAGTGTCTGTCTGAAAAAACACTTCAACAGAAACTTCTTAAATTTCTGGTAATTGAATGTAAGCATATTTTGTAAGTCTGAAAGGTAAGAATAAAAATTAAGCTCCCACAATTATTTTATTAGTTATGATGGAATAAATTACATTGATATTTCTGCCCAAAAGATTTTTATTGTTTTATATAACCTGTCTGAAATGTTTCAAATAGAAAACAAAGTATCTTACACTACTGTGCAGTCTAGCTTTCAACTGAAAAAAAATATTTGCTTTTAATATAAAGTTTAATATGTGTTCTCCTGAATTTGTATGCTAGAATATTTATCAAGCATGTGTCACTTTGTCACGGCAGCAAAGCTAAAATGTTGTTACCTTTTGAATGCCACCAGAACAATATAGGACATGAAGTTTATAAAAGCAAAACACATCATATTGATAAAAATCAGTATTAAAGGACAGTGTGCTTCTGATTTTTATACATAAATATCTGATCTATTAAGTTTTTTATTTTGGTATATTTACTTTTTATTTGTTTATTAGTAAGTTATGAATCTGAATTTACTTTGCTTAGTTTTATTTATCTCAGTGGTAATACTTAATGAATGATGGTATGCTCTCCCTTCAGGGAGAGCCCCAAAGGTTCAGAGATTTTATATTCCCTCGAAGTAGAATATAGATATGAAATGTGATAAACAGCTATAAACTGGCACAGAACTAGACTCCTTCATCAGAATTGTTGTTAGAGGAGAGAGTGAAGAATGTGCATATGTATGACCTTTGGCGGGTAATAATTTCTAGGATGGCTAAACTAGAGGCAGTTTGAAAATCCATCAGAAACTTTTTATGTAATACTCCCACACTGGATTTGATAACTTCAGTATTCATCAAAACAAGACAGTAGAAACCATGCTTTTCCAGAATAGCTTTTGAAATATGCTCTTTCCTCTACTGAGGCCCGTTATGAAGCTCTCTAGGGAAGTGAGCTGTATTTTTATAGTTTCACTCTTAGGTACATTCTCATCCAGTTTAGTTTTGCAATCTGCTGAAGCTTAGCCAAGCTGAACTGCATCTGCCGTCACAGTGCACACATCTCAGTCTAGTGCTGCACAAAACTGGAAGAAGTCCTAGCAAGTTACTTTTGTGTATTTCTTCTAGGAAATAAGTATTTAGAAAAATGAGTCCTAGTTTGGTTTTTCCCTTTTGCCCTGTTTTATGACATACAATAAACTATTACTGCAGGCATAATTCTTACTTGAGCTAACTCAGTGTCCCCAGTTCACACTTCACCGGCAAGTGCAGTGGGTGCTAGACTGACTTCACAGCTAGTTCTGATGGTGGCTAGATAGAGATTAGTCAATCTTGCTTCATGCTGGTGAATAAGGGACTGTGAAGGAATCTTAAGCTTTCCAACTTTGGTGATTTATTGAATCTCCATCAAGTCATTGGACAGCCAAATTCATGACCACTCCATTTGGTAACCACTGAACAAATTCCAAGGCATGAACCCTCTCCCATGGTAATGGTACCAGCCTTAACAGTACCTTAATGGCCTTTGAAAGCTGTCAAGTTCTGTGCTGTGTTAGAAGCCTCATTAGCAATTTTATCATGATGTGCAAAACCAGAATGGGGGGTATTAGGATGCAAGTGTTACCCCTCCTGTCTTTGGATTACTTCTACTTAGCATCAGGTGTATTTGCAAAGCAAAATGGAGACGTTTGCCCTGGTTTATCCATCAGTACAAGGACACAGTGGTAACAGCTAATAATCTTAGGGCTTTTTTTTCATTTTGTTTTGTTTGGGGTTTTTTTGTTGGTTTTTTTGTTCTGGCATGATAAAGTAGCTTGGGAGTGTTACAAGTCTTTAATTTGGAGTGACAGGAAGAAAAAAACCTAGAAAAGGTAACATGGTAGTGTTTGTCTGCAAATGAGAATGTGCTGTAAATGAGTTGTGATGAAAATGCAAAAGGAGTTGGCTACAGCAGGAGTGAATAGATTATTCCTGCTGGTTAGAGAAAGATCTGGTTAGAGTCTGTTTTTGTTTGTATATGGTGTATATATATAAAACCTTACTGATACAGCTTTGATTTGTATAATTCCCATATTCTCCATTGGAGGAATGAAAATTTATTCCTGGGAACATCAAATGTCATCCCTAAATAATTAATAATGGTAACTCTAAATAGAGATTAATTTTATGTCACAGTTTACTTCAGATGCTAGGCAGATGTGGTAGAAGAGTTCTGTATTGATTAGACACTTTCAGTGAAGTCTGACCCTTTTCTTTTTAGAATTCCAAGGAATGAAGCGTAATAAATGTAGATGCTTATGTGTTTGAGATGGATTTTTTTTATTAGGAAATGTTTTTAAAGTGTCAGTGAAAAACAACTGGAATTGAAGTTTCATTTCTGTTGCAGGTATATCTATGAAAGATAAGGAGGTATTTCAATTTTGGATATTCCCATATGATAATAAATGCACTGAAGGCATTACCAACTAAGCAGAGCTTGCTGAGATCAGGCTTCTTTGAGACTTCTTGCATGGTGGTCTTTAATCTGTTTTGGGTTTTGTTTTGTTTTGTTTTTTTTTCCCTAGGAAAAAGAGAAGAAGTATATGCTTCCTTTGGATAACTTGAAAGTGCGAGATGTTGAGAAGAGCTTCATGTCTAGCAAACATATCTTTGCATTGTTTAACACGGAACAGAGGTAAGAAAATGTGCTACTCTGCAGATACTTTTATAACACTGTATCTAGGTGAGTATTTTAATAACTGGGAGTGCAGTTCTGATATTTGCACTGAGTTGAGTGAACAAAGATCTTTATACTCTTGATTTATCTGCTTCTTTGTTGTTGCATAACCATGGGATGAAAAGTTAGTGTCCTCCTAACAGTGTCACTCATGGGGTGAAAGAGCTCCATGATTAGTGGTATAGCTCTTCTATATGGCTGAATAATTATCTTCTGATCCTATTTTTGTTTTGTTTGGCAATCGCATAGGCTTACCAAAACATTCATGACTTCTGTATCTTGTGACCAGATTCAGCTGGTGTAAATCACAGAAGTCGTTGCTTTTCACTTTCTCCAGTGGAAAATCTTGCCTATCTGTAATCTTGAGACTCATTCTCTATTATTTGTTTGGGTTAAAGTACTGCTGAATGGAGAACAAATGAGATTCCTCTGCTTCCCTAATTAATGGAATCTTTGCTTTGTAGTGTTTGCCTCGTACTTTTCCTTTCAGACTCGATCCTCTGATTTAAGGGGTGTGGGTGCTCTGTGGAAGCCTAGTGCGCAGTCAATTCAGATTACAGTGCATAAATAAGCCAAGGAAACATGACAGCACTTGAAGACATAAAAGTGGCCTGTAAACTTATTTTTTTTTATATACTGAGAAGGAGAGTTGTATCTGCAGCTGTCCCAGTGCAATTGCATTTCAACAGATAAGGTGCAATTTCTCTCAGTTCTTTTTTGGGAAGATAAGTAAAATTAATTGTAGTGGTAGCATGGATAGATGCCCTTGTTTTCCTCTTCTGCTAAGTCCCTTCATACCCACTCCCCACTTGCATTGCCAAAGCGTGGCAATGCATTGGGATGTTGTTCAAGATGGTGAGGGCTAGATGTGACAGACCCAGCTGTTGTTGCTCCTGAACTGGCCAGAAATAGTCCTTTCAGAAGCAAGGAATGCCCCTCCCTCCTGCAAAGCAAAAGCAAAGCACAGGATTTCTGGGCTGTCAGGTTTCTGCTGGCCCCAGAAACATGAGGATGCAATGTGAGTCTCGCTCTGAAGTACCCCATGAAGACTTTGCCTACATCTGCTGGCTTCTCAGCTAGCCTACATGTGGACATTGTCTGCCAGGAGATGAATGCCCTTTGAAAGTATGTTGCACACATACTTACTGGGAATAAGATTTCAAACACTTGACTACTTGCATTTGTGGAGCACAGAAAAACACTTTGAAAACCTTTTCATGTTTTTAAAAACATAAACTATCTTCAAATGCTGGAAATTAATGTTGATGATTCTGCTATAGATATGTGCAAATTGTCCCAACACTGCATGTGCATCAGTGAAGAAAGATAACTTTGTCCTGGTGGTTAGAAATCAGCTGTACATATTAAGTTCTTTCCATGAGGAATTTTAATTTTAGCTCATTTTCTCTTTTGTTTTGGCTTTGAATACTTTCCTTCTCTTAAATATTAATCACTGAACTGCTGTGAAAATCCAACATATTAACATTGTTGAGTTGGGAATTTATTTGGGTGTTATGTAGCTGCACATTTACATTTACACTGGATCTTCACGCACACTGGACAGCAAGGGTTTCAAAATCAGATGTCTAAAATATTTGCCATGTCTGCAATAGCCTGCCCATTTGGGCTGTGAGTAGACCCTCTAGCATCTGCAAGCTGCTCTAAAAACATCTTTATATCTATATGGGCATGTTAAGACATGGCAGCACAGTGATAAGATGACAGAATAACTGTGCCTTGGGAGAGGCTGTTTATGGAGACAGTCTTCCAGCTTAAAAAGAGGCAGAAGTTGTTCCTGAAGAAATACTTACTGAGTTCTGATTGCAGTGGCAATTCCTCTGTTACTATAAAACAGCTGAATTTTGATATTTCTAAAATTCTTCTTGCTGGCACAAATCGGTCAAAACAAGTTTAGTATCACTTTCCACTGTCTCCTAAATTCACAGACTGTGTCAGCAGAAGCAGGGATACTGAGGCTTGAATTGAGTGATCTGTCCCGCAAATGGGGACTGTGTTCTTTGTCCCACATTCTTAGGGAAACTGAAATTGGGAATCAGTAAAGATCTCTTGTTTTACTTTGTGAATTTGTTTATTTCTGGTTTTGGAATGGGATATGTATGTATGAATATGATCAGCTCTTCAAAATTCCCGTAAAAATTATCATAGATTCTGGTTTGGTTTTTTTATGTTGTTGTATGGTTTGTTGTTTGTGTTGGGGTTTTTTGTTTGTTTGTTTGGTTTTTTTTTTTCTTTTTTTTTGGGTTTTTTTTTTTAAATTAAGGAGGGTGGTAGTTTTTTTAATTAAAAAACCTTAGCAAATGAAATCAGATTTTTCTCTCTTGACTGAGAGTTCTGGTTACAGAACCATTTTGCTATTTAAGATGTAGATCATTAAAGAACAAAGGCAAAAATCATCTGTTTCAGCTTCTGTGATAGCATGGAGATTATTCTGTACCCCCACCCCCCCAAATCTGCAGCTTTTTTTTCATTGACTATGCAAACTTCCTTAATGTTCAATTAAAGTATTTTAATTTTCAAGTAAAATCCCTTTAGGAGAAGAATTTTAATAAGCTGGCTCTCTTTTTTCTTTCCCAGCCCCTCACTGCATAGGTATGTGCTACAGCCATATGTTTTTGATACTGTACATTTCAATAGTTTCCTGGATTATGCACTGCATTTTTTCCATTTATGAAAACCTTTCCAGTTCTGAAATATAGTTACCAGGAAAATGTTCATTTCACTGCGTAGAAGGAAAAACTATCTTGAGTTAGCTAAGGCTTGGGGATAGATGCAGAAGGAAACTTAACAGTATCTGTCATTTTGATTTACTGCAGAAGTCAACAGTTCTCTGACAGGAATCAAATGTGACTTGGTAATGTACAGTAAATGGAGACTGTGACGATTGATTTCACAGTGAAGATAAATTCTCATGAAATGAACATAATTGGATGATTATGAAAAGGTTGCATTGTGAAATAATTAAATTCTTTTCCTGTTACTTTCTAATTATATTTTTTTTAAGGGGGGGAAGAACAGTTGGTGTGAAATATGTATAGTATTATTGGGGGGGGAAGTTTTGTTTTTTAGCAAACTACGTAATTTATTTGAAGTTTTTGAGTGGGCCCATCTACTTAATTTATAGACACCATGGAAGACCTTTGGAGATGGACTCCTCTAGCTTATTTACTTTAGCAGTACTAGCTATTAAAACAAAGTACATTGAAGTGGGTGTCCTTTGACTCCTGGATCATTTTTGGTTGTGTCCATCTACATGAGTCTGCCTTTAAGCAACTGAAGTTGAGCAGTAGGGTCAAGCAGTATACGTCTAAACTTAAAGCTGTCAAGAAAGTGAGTGTTATTTTGTGTTAACCATCCATTTTTTCCTCCACAGTAAACTGCTGGCAAGTCTTTTAGACTGGAACAGAGATCAAATATATTAAAAATATTTGCAAATAATTATCCTGTAGGAAAAAACCAAACAAACACACTGCTTGCAGCACTGCTGTAGAACATAATGTGAAGTTGTGTAGATGTATCTGCTGATTGACTTTCTTAGGCAGAGCTAAGAATGGATGAGAAATACTTCTGTCAGTGCCTGTGCTTACATACGCTAGATTAACCTGTGATATTCTCATTGATGAATGTGTAAGACTCTTGTGCAGAGTTGAAGAAAAAAACCCAAAACAACAAACCAAATTCTGCCTATCCCAGAAAGTTTACTTTCCTTGTAAGATTTCGTTCCAAACCCTTTGCCTTTTTCCTGCTTATTTCTTGTAAAAATTCTTTGTTGATTGGTGCTTTTTCTTTTAGCTAATTACTGTAGTCTGGGACAAGAATGACGGTCTTAAATGTGCCTCCCTTCAGGATCTATGCAATGGTCTCATCTCTCCCTAATTATGAAGGGCAATCAGTCATTTCTCATGATCTTGCCCAGTTGACTAGAGAATACAGATAAGTGGCACTATTTTACTAGCTTCTGTATTGTTTAAAGTAATTATTTGCTTTTGCAGTAGAGTAGTTGCATTTTTTTTTCCAGATCTATTGGTCAATAAATTGTAATGCTGTATTACAAGTCCATCTAAATACTACTGTAAGTAAATGAGGAAGGATGAGTGAAAACTCTTACCTTTTGCTATGAGCAGAGAAAAATCTTCCACTCCTCCCCCACCTCTGGAGAGATGAATTCTTTTTCTTTTATGGGAGAAGAGATTCTACTAGGTAAAGATTTTTGGGGATTAGAAAATGATAGTAGCCTGAAATGTTTGAATTGGTGAATTTTCAGGCCTTTCCTACCAATTCTGGGAATAGCAATCGTACAATGAGGAAGAATTACCTGGTGGAGAGTCCATTATCAGTCAGTGGTTCTTATGACACCTTGTCAGACTCATTCTTTTCCATGGAGCAAAAGAAGCACAACCTATATGTGAAATTCTCCCTTCTTTGCAGAGGAAGATTCCACCAAGTCTTACTGGTTTTACTTTCCTGCCCAACCAGGATCCAGATCAAACCAAGTAACAGTGTTGCTTTACTCACCGTTATGTTCTGTATGCTAGGGGGATGTGAGGAGCAAATTCGAAGCACAGAACTGTTCCTGTTTGCCTTCAGAAGAATAGGTGCCTGAATGCTAAATGCTCCTCAGTAATCATGAAGCAGTGTGACAGAACCTACCATCCGTGCATAAAAGCTGACTGTCTGGGACAGGCTTATTGTAGGAACAGATCCTTAATCTGAGAAACAGATGAATGTCAAGAGAAGAGTGACAAAAAGGAATTTTTGAGGACATACAATAGGACTGGAAATAGAACTGCCAGATGATAAATTTTAGCTACTGGCTCCTGAGTATGCTTTGACTGTCAGGAATCATATTGCACAATAAACTGTGTTTTCTAGTAGTACCTAGGAAAGTATGCTCTGTCTGCTAAGTGAAAGTATTTATTTTGCGTGAAAGTTGTTGACTGATCATTGCTCTGTAAGGGGATGGAACACAAGTCTTTTAGACTCCAAATGCACTAAAGCTTTAAGTACTGAATTTCTTCTTACAGGCAGCAACTGGTTAACTGCTATCCATATATAAGGGAAATTGGGCAAGAGCCAAAATAAAGGGAACTAGTGAAAGGAGACCGGGTCAGAGGAGGTGTTGGATGGAAGCCAGGCTAAAGGAGAAAGCCTAAGATGAGATGTGTGTTTAGTTACTGTTTTTGAATTACTCAGAAAGCTAAGCCACAGGAAGAGCTGGACTGTAAGCTATTCAGAGCCTTCTCTGTTAGAAATAGAAGAATAAGAAGCTATTTAATTTAAAAAAACACACACATTTAATCCAGAAAAAAAAAATCTGCTAATTTTTGTAAACAAACTTTTAAGGTGCTGGTGAGTATAATACTTAAGAATAGGAAAAATATACAAACCCAAGGAATAATTAATTAGCCTTTATCCCCCAAGTCCATTTCATTAAAAAAAAATAAAAGCTGCTTTTTTTTTTCTGGAGTATTTCCTTTTTGTTATTGTTTACAAGATTTCTTTTGTATGATAAATGAAACATAGTTTAGTGAATAGGTGGTGCAGGTATTGAGGTTTAAAACTGGTATTACAGAGAAAAAGGGGTTCTCAGGGAAAGGACACAGCAGTGCCAAACTCATACCTTAAATATGATAATGACACTGTACTTCAGGAAAATTCCCTAAATGATGGTGTGGGATCTGAAACATTAGTGACACCTACCAGAGACAGGGGTGTTGTAAGAATGGTAAACTTGACTCAGCCTGTAGGACGGTTTCACCTTGCTTGCTCGCTGTTACCCAGCAAGTTCTGCATCCCACTGCCCCATCCAGAGAAGCACAGGACTGGAACAGGAGATGTGCTCCCTTCATGGATGATGAGGGACTGACAGCTGTCAGCAGCTTTTGTGTCTGTGTGGCCCCAAGGCAGGTTCCAAACAGGCTTCCATTTCTCACCACAAAAACGATCAAACCATCTTCTCCAGGGAGTTATGGAATATTTTAATGCCAGTTACTGTTACTACTGCAGATTTTGGCTTGTGTGATGTTAGTTTTGGCTGCATTTCTGTTCTGGATTACATATAGAATTCTAGAAACCTCATTGTCCAGGCTTTGCTATATACTAATCAGTGTATCTTCTGTTAATTTTCACCTTAAAATTGTGTGGTTTTGTGTGTGCAGTTCTGTGTGTGAGCTTGAAAAGGCCCTTAATACTTCTGTGAGACCACTTCCATGAGTTAGGTGGTAAAATCCTTCAGTGTAGCTATTTCATGACATTATTTCAAACACTGTCTTTTTGGCTTTTCTGGATATTAAGAAAAATCTTCAGAGACATGTAATTAATTTTAATTAGCATTCACTTTGGACTGATAGGAAATTGCATGCCTTGATAGAAAATGTTAGTCACTGCTGTTAACTCCGAGCAGATGGTCATTTTTGTTTCTTTAAAATAGATGATCTGCAGAGCTTCTAGTAAATCTTTCTTACATGGAAAATTAGTGCATATATTCAAGACAGCCATTGTGGAATTACTGGTATCTGAAATGGTAGATTAAAGCTAAGGCTTGACTAAGCAGTTTGTATACAGTGGAGTTCCAGGTTCAGTAAGTAGAAAAGAGTAGATTTTCACCCAAGATTATCTTTCCAAATTGTGCCTATACATTTGGAGTATCATGATTCTTTTCTCCCTTTTTCATTTTGGGTGACTGTTTATGAAACTCATATTCTGTATGACTTCAGTTCCAATCAAATAAGGAATATATAAGAATTGACACTTTTCTGCTTTTCCTTGAATAAAATTGGGCTGATTTGCAATTGGTTCCAGATTTTAAATGTAAATTTTAATTCTGCTTGTATCTTAGTAAGAAGACCAGAAGTTTACCAAAAAATCATTTGAGATAGTAAACACAGTTATTTGAAATCCATGCAAAATAAGAAACTCCTTTATCTTTCGGTGTTTGAGTACCTTCACTTGTTTCAGTGTGACTGCTTAAGTTAAATGTGGATTTGCATTCTTTGGAGGATTAAAGTGGCTTATAGGCACAATTCTAAACATTTCACTAATATTCTTGCTCTGTAATTGCTGTTCTGTCTCCTCCCATATTGGTAAGAATAAATGCATCTTCATTTAATCTTGGTTTGTATTTTCTCTCTCTCTAAAAAAAAATAATTACATGCATATACATCTTTGTCTGCTGAAATGTTCCAGATCCAACTCCCATCTAAAAGCTTTCTATGCATATGCTTAATACGTGGATATGCATTCACATGTATGCATGTGTATTAACTGGGTTTGTAATGTGTCTACAGTGGTTGCTCTTAAAATCTTCCCAGATTTGTTAGAGATAGATATTTAACCATATCTTAGTATTAAGAAATCACAATAGATACCATACATCTAAAGGCCTGCGAGTTGTTTGCTCAGATAACAAGCAGTTTTGATGCGCAACCGCCGTAGCGTGAAACCTACTGGCATTGCATCCACTGTAGCAGGCAACTGAAAGTTCTTTCTTTGTGATTTTTAGTTGCATGTTATTCACCTGTCGGTCATGGATTGTATAGTTCTGCTGTTTTGCATGCAATCAAAACTTCTCTATGCAATGTTGACAGCTCAGGCTTCAGTGCTAGTGGGACAGGAATCTCAGTAACTCACAGCTGGGCTCAGTCTTCAGACTTATCTGGCACTTCTCTGTTTCCTCTTGTGCACTTTAAAATACTCGACTCCATTCCTGCATTTTCATGTTAGGATTATTCTGTGATGGGAGGGGTTAAAGAAATACCTGTGGACAATGTAGAGGTCATTTCTGCATTGAAAGTTCACTCTGGGCCCTGAAATATGTGGGAAAAGGAATCAAGTAGGTATTAACAAAAAAAAGGAAATCAAACAAAGTAGGTATTAACAAAAAAAAGGAATCAAACAAAGGTATTAACATTGAAGTGAAGAAGTTGTTGGGTGAGCAAAGTCACAGCTGAGTCCAGCAGACGCTGGACTTTCAAGTAATAGGCCTGGCCTAGATAAGGTATGTCCTTAGTGCAGAACCATTCTGGAATTGGAAATCATGCTTTTAGTCCAGTTGTCCATCTCTGTAAGCAATTATGTTACATGATTTTTCTGGAATGCAGTTCTTGGGGTTTATTTATCTAGAGTATAATAAAATCTGCAGGTAACAAATTGTATCCTTTTGTATTTTTCACTCTTGGGACAAAAGGTGGTATTATGTTAATTTCCAATAATGCCAGCATAGATGTATTTTTGTGCACTATGCAGGATATTAAATACAATGATGAGACTCTACAGGAGGAAGCAGCATAGGTAGATGTGGGAAATACATATAGGTTTGCACACAGCTTCCTCTTTTGTGTGTTCACATTTCAAAAAAAAATGTTAAATAGCCAAGGGGAATGTTGCACACAAATTGTACTTTTAGACATGTTCCTATTAATTGTATCTGTTTTGTTTCTACAGTACCTTAGTTTTAAAGATGCCTGAATATCAACAAGATTTGTACTGTTGAGAGTTGATATTTTTGCATTTTGATATCCTGTATTGTATCATCTTCTTTGATGTATAACATCCCATTTAGCTGCTGTAGAGATGACAATGAGAACATGACCTCATTGTATTCCATCTGGAGTCAGTAGGGTGAGGATTGAGTAGTAACTGTTTCTGTGCTGATATCTTCAGTGATTTGAAAAAGCAGGAGAGAGAACAAAACAGAGCATCTGAATTGTTTTCAAGAACATTTTTACAGCTTTTCATGAGACACCACTGGATTCCTAATGAGTAAAACATGTGAATGTGTTTCTGTAAGATTCCACCAGTAACAGAAAAAGGACACATTATTTTCAGAAGATATTTCAGCTTTTTTTTTTCCATTGAAAAGTTCCTGTGCCCGTCAGCCTTTCTGGAAGAAAGAAAGGCAAAGGAAGTCTATTAGCAAGGAGAGCTGATCTGGGAGGCAAGCATCCTACCCTACCCTACTGTAAACTTCCTAGCGTTCTGGTTCAGTGTGCATGTCCTTCGGTTCCTGATGCTGAAACTCATGTCATTTCTGGTGGTGGGGCAGTAAGATTAGCTACACTAAAACTGCGGAGCTCTCAGATACTATAGGGAGATTGGCCTTGGAGAGCTGGAACCATCAGTTGCTTGGCCATAAGATGTCCCTAGACCCATGAAAAGTCTTGATATAGAGAGAGGAATGCAGGACTGCCAGCTCCCATGTGTTCAGATCAATTGGCCAAAGTCTTTTCTCGTACAGCTGTGCTCGATGTAGCAAGTCACAAAATGCCAAAAAGTTTAATATATAATATGACAGTCCTGAAAAAATATTTTCATAAGCTGGTGTCATGTTGTTTTGCTCTTGCAGATAAGTATTTTTGGAACTTCCCTATCACTATATTTTACAGACTTTATTTGCTCTATTCTTATTTCTAGTCATCTTTTCTGAGAGTAATCTTTTACCATTTCAGCTTCCTATTTCTTCAGAGTTATAGCTGCTTAGTTAACTTAGCCAAAAATCTTATCTCAGTAAATGTTTCTTCTAGCAATAAATTAAAGCATTTTTTCTCTGGTAATTTTTATTTTGCTTCTTTTTTTTAAATTTATTTTTATTGAGTTTTTTGTTTTGTTCAGTAAATGTTGACTTGGAGTTCAACAATATAGCAAATTGAATAAAACTCAAGTGTTTTGTCATCAGTTTAAGATAATGGCATCTGAAGGTCATCCAGACTATTACTTGCCTTAAGGCAAGTAATACATTTGGAGTCGGGGGAAAAAAAAAAACCTGGTTAATTTTATATTTCCAATCAATAATAATAAAAAAATCCATAGAGCTTTTAGTCATTCTTACTGTCAGTGGCTTTGCTTAAACTGTGGGACCTGACCCTTTAGTATCTCTTTGTCCCTTTGTGGACTGATTTCTCAGGAAAGGAAGCACAAATGTGCTGCCCTGAGCAGCCCTGAAGCATGCTCTGGTGGCATCTCTGATCCGGGGCATTGCAAGGAGCAGTACAAGCCTGGTGCTAAGGCTTCAATCAACGCCTGCCCGGCTGCTCAGATGTAGCCATTGACATTGGGGAGAATTATGTGACTGACATCAGGAAATCTGAGTGTGTCCTTTATTCTTTGCAGTTTTGAGTGCAGTCCTGCTAACAATACCTGATTTCCCTCTGTTCAGAGGTGGGTATACTCGGGTTGCCATACTGTTTCACAGCTGATAAGTTAATGATTAGGTATAATGGATGTGTTATGCTCAGGCATGAACACTTACTGTTGAATTACAATTTTTCTGTCTGTTTTTTTTTTATCTGTTTCCTGAGATTACCCCTAAAAAGCAAGGCTGGGAGCTATTTGGTGACATTGTTGGTAAGGGAGAAGCACTTCTATGAGCGGGAATTGCATCAAGTCAGTTGTATTCCAACAGTGAGATGGTGAAATCCCACCAGTCCCTGAATGCTAAAGAAATCTGTCTAGGCAGTGATAATAGCTTTATTTCCTGGTTCTATAGTGTTTTCAAATTGTTTTTCTCAAAATAGGGGGTAGAAATGACCTCTGTAGTTGCATAATGAAACCAAAGAACTCATTGTTGTTGCTGTCTTTGGAAGTTAAGTAATCTCCATCAGCTCTCTCCCCCCCACTTTCCCTTCTCCACAGCTTGTGAAGGAAAGAAAATGACTTTGTTGTGATGGAATATTGATTCTTGTGCAACTGTTAAGATCTAGCAAAATGTGTTTTTTCAACTTCAATCAGCTAAGCTTGCGGCCTTTCCTGAAAAGGCTGTTGTCTGATAAGTTTACAGTGATCTGGTCTGTATGTAGGATTTGAATTTGGAAACTAATGGCTAAATAGTAAGGGGAAAGTCTGTTCTGTTTATTGGAGAATTTACAAGTACCACCTCCTGACATATGTATTTTTCTTCTTTCTCTTGATTCCCTGTATTTATTTAACTACATGAATTACCTGCAAAAGGTGTTATTTAAACATATGCCAATTTACTTAATGTGATGGCAGACATCAGAGGCTTATTTTGTTTGTTTAAATATCTTTTCATCATTGTTTTCTTTACCTTTTATTAATGATGTCTAAACTGAAAAGGGTATATAATGTACAGAAAGGACATGGGAAAAAGTTGCATTTTTAATTGTTTTGATCTTTACTGCTTACAGCAGCAGTCATTCACGTGAGGCTTTGTTGGAGTGTCTTATGCGTTTGTCCTCTGCATCATAGCAGCCATTTTTCCCTAAAAGTGCTCTATTTTGGGCAAAAGCTGGAAAATTGATTTTAAGTAGTTTCACGGTGCTTTCAGATGATTATTATTTCCAGAGCTGTGCTGTAGCATTCTAAGATATTTTTAAGCACTCCATGTAATTATTAAACAAGCACCTGTCCCATAAAGTCTGTTGTCCAAAACAATTACCAAGTAATTTCTTATCCTAAAGGAGTTTTAATTTAAACTGCTGCGTGTATGATACGGAGTAGTAAAATGCTAGTTTTACAGTGTGGTGCTTTTTGTTCTAGGAATGTTTACAAGGATTACCGTTTCCTTGAGCTAGCCTGTGACTCCCAAGAGGAGGTGGATAGCTGGAAGGCATCTCTGCTACGAGCCGGAGTCTATCCTGATAAATCCACAGTAAGTTAAACAGCTCACTAGTTTTCCAGTAGCTGCTCTGTTTGAGTCAGCAAAAACAATTCTATCATGTGGGAAAACAGTGTCTGCAGATATCTCAAGAATAGTAGCCTTTCCATTGTGCTCTTCTGTGGTAACTTTGAAATATTCATAATGAAATATTTTAAGATCAATTTGTGCGTCAAACCTAAATATTAAAAAAAAAAAAAGTCCAAAAAACCAAAACCCAAACCACAAACCAAACCTTCCAAAATGTTTTTCATTGGATCTGTGTAGTAAAAGCATTGCGCAATTTGGGGTTTCCTGAGCTTCACTTTTTCTATTAATGTCTTCTAAGGTAAAGATGTACTTTGAGGAGTTTATTCCCTCAGAACTGACAGAAGCATTCCAGGCAATCATGAGTATTTCTTTTACTGATTCACTGCATGGTTTTTGTGTACAAAACACATGCTAAACCTTTCCAAAGACAGTTTTATTCAGCTAATCGTCATGAGGAGCAAATTGGACAGGATACAGTAAAAAAGCCTCTATTAATTTAACAGACAAGACAGAAAGTCAGGAAACAGAATATGCCCAACTACTATTTCATTGTTTTTGGACACTTATTTTAATACTTAATATCAAGTGAAAGTTTGAGGATATATATCCAGAGAGAAGGGTAACTAGCAAGAATACTTGTCACTTGGAACTCTTGGAAGTTTCTCTAATGCATGGTTCACCTTTCTTCATTAAGTCAGCTAGCCTGCTAGATTCCTTCAGCAGAAGATCTGTTCTGAGGAATGAAGCTTTGATTTTGATGGAATTTTTCCTTCTTCCTGCTTGTTTTACTGTGGGAAGGCCAAGTCCCTTGAGTCCAGGGTCTTTTTCTTTCTTCCGTCTCTTCATTTTTCTCTTTCTCATATTTCCTTTATAATTGTGATACCTCCATGACTTCCAGTATAATTCTGCCTGAATCTCCTCTGGCTGCTATTTATGCAAACAACCCTCAGTTTCTTCTCTTCATACAAAGTTTCAAGGCCACCATCAAAAGGTAACTCAAAGAATCCCTGAAGTGCTGGATTCTCAAATTATTATAGAAATAAACAGTGATGATGACAATGATAATTTTTAAAGAGTAGTTCAAATATTAATTTATCAGGAGACCTACCAGCTATCTGAGACTTTAGGTTATTTTTTTTTTTTTATTAAGTGAAATTTTGGTGCCACTTCAGTATGCTGCCTGTCCCAGTAGATCTGTTCCTACTGAAGACCACCAGAAGTAATTTTTACAAGAATTAGTTCCAAGAGGTTACCCAACAAATACTGTATTGTTTTGTTTTGTGTTTTTTTGGTTTGTTTTTTTTTCTTACACGGATTTTAATAATGATGTCAAAAAAAGCCTGTTTGTGCCCCCATTTAATCTTGTGTTAGGGGAGATGTATTGTGTTTGCATATCTGTTACTTTGTCTTTAAATGAGACAGACTAGTTGGATTTCTAAACTTCAACTCTGTCTTCCTTCCATCCTCCTAAAATATTTTATATTCAAAGTATGTTTATAAAGAATTCTTGTTTTTATTTAAAGTTGGTCTATCAAAGGAGTCTTAGATACAAGATGAGAGACTTTCTTGAAAGACAGAAGTAGAAGGGAGTCAAAGTTCAGTTCTCCCTTGAGATGGAATTATCATTACATTACCAAAAAAAAGTGAATATTATTGTTCCAAACCCCTTCAGTTTGAAAGTCACCCCATAGTCTACCAAGCCGTTCAGGAAAGATGCTTGATGCTACTCTAGTCTTGTGAAGCACTTTGTTCCTACAGGACTAGAGGTCCAAATGTGGACTGCAAGTCTACTGTTAAAGTTTTTTATTTTGTGAAGCAGAAGCTCCAAGGCTTATGGTACCTTAAAAGCTCCAGTGGAACTTAGATAAAAATCAGCAATGTTTTATTAAAATCCTCTGCATGCTCCTCAGTTTAACGCCTTCCTCTGACAATATGTAGTAGTTTTAAAGACCACCCCCCCCAGTCTTTCTATTCTCCTTTGAAGACTGAGGGACTGTGTTTTCGTGTGAGAGAGACTGCCAGAAAATGGCAGCAACTTGCGTTTACTTCAGTACTTCCCCACAGCTTTGCAATCCTGGAGTTAAAAAGCCAAAGAGGTACCTCTAGCCCCTTCCCAGACTGACCTTCTCACTCTTTTTCATGTGCAAGTCACAGCTGGTAACTTTGAATATCCAAGGCTTTGGCACCAGAAGCAGAAAAACTGCTGCTTGGAAATGAAAAATAGATTAATAGTGCTGTAAACCTGGAGTAGTGTAGTGGTGAAGCTGGCCTGCTTTCTGTAACTGCCAGAGCCGTGTGCGCAGCCTGGAATTTGAAAGCTAAGCTGTGTGCTTTCATTAACAGTTCTGCTGCTCGCATACAAAGACGCTGATGTAAAACCCAGTGCAGTTGCCCCTAGCTGGGTTCCTTCTGCAGTGACAGGAAAAGTAGGAATTTGTCACTGAATTGAGAGATGTGTTTTGAATTTTCACCAGGGGCAAATCTCTTAACTAAGAATTCATTTTTCTGTTGTTTTTGATTACAGTAATAACGGGGCTCGGTACTTACTGCCACTAATATGAAATCTCTATTTCTAATTTAATCCTGTAAACTAAGACCAAGATTGTTAGGGTTTTTTTGTTTGTTTGTTTTATTTCCTAAACATCTCATTGATAAATTAAAAATTAAAGGCCAGGTATCACCCCATTGCTCACTTCATTTTGCCTGCCTTCCCTGGCACTCTGAACTTGGGGATGCACACTCGTGTCCATCTGTTCACTCCTGTTAACTATCTTTAATCACTGCTCAATGTTGCTGCATGAGCCCCTGCATTCTGCAGTTTGCCCAGTCACCTCCTTCCCCCAGGAGATTTGCTTTTGCGAGGATGTGGGCTTTGACAGACACCCAGATAGCAATGAATCAGTGTTTTTATTTTTCCAACCCATATGCAAGTCAGCTTGCTTGATATAAATCACACTGTGGCCAATTCACTTTGAAACGGGATATCCATTTACCAGCTGACTTTACTGCTGGATTTCTGATGCATCCAAAACCCTCCTTTTTTAAAAAATGACTACAACTTTGTGACTAACCTTTCCAGACTGTATTTCTCAACTGTAGGCTGATGTTTATTTTGGCTGACATCCCACAGTGTAATATACACTGTTCATGCCAGCTCATGGCACAACTCACAATTAAAAAAAGAAAAAAAGAAGAAAAAAAAAAAATAGAAGCACAGATGTTTGTCATAACTGGCTCTGCACACTTTACCTTGCTAGCACTGTCCATTGCTTTCCCCTTCTCCCCTAATGCCATCTTCTCCTTATTTTTCTTACTAATCTAAAAGTTCAATATTTGCTTTTTAAAAAGCATTGAATCGTGAAACTTGCTGTTCATTGGCATGTTGCAGGGAGTGGCTGTCATGCAAGGGTAAGCAGACATGTTTAGTGGGCTGCTTTGAGTACTGCAAGTTCAGTATTACCAACGCACAAAAATCCATCTGGCTTCCATCCCATCCCTAGATCATTTCAGGCCTTGTTTTCTTCTCTCTTGTGTTAGTGTCCACTGACTTCCCAGGAGCTGCTTCTAATGTACAGGAAGGAAGCAAAAGTGGAATCACAATGTCTGGATAGAGAGGAAATTTTGAAAAACAGCATGAATTTACAACTTTGACGAACATTTTAAATCCTTTGCGAATGTCCTGTGCTTCCCTGGACATTGTCTAACTAAAGGATTCAGAGAATGTTCTTTGAGTCAGTTCCTCATTTGGTTTGAGCTGTTTCCAGAACTGTGTGACTTAGACTGAATGCATGTAAAATAAATGTATCTAATATTTCCCTTTTTTCCCTTCTTTCCTCCTTGCTGCAAAGGGGAGCAACAGAGTAAGTTGTCCTTTTACAAAATCTTTCTGTATCTTGTCTTAATTGTTTTGTCAGGAAAATTGGTTTCTCTTTTGGTTCACACAACTATTGCCTGCATACTCGTCAGCAAACTCCTATTTAAAATGAGAGTGCAAAAGTGTCTTCTAGAAAACTATTAATGGCTCTTTCTTTTAATTTTGGGGAAGGAGATGTGTTAAGTGTTGCTGAGTGTTGCTTTTTAAGGCAGTTCATTAAGAATGGTACTATAAAATAGTATTGAGACCAAAGATTGTGAAGGTATAGCAGTAAAGACCTTCTGAGGAAAGGTTACTACAGGCTGATGAAACTCATTACAGATGGATTTTTTTGACCATACATCAAAGCTTGTATTAATGGACAGTTATAAAAACCCAGCACTAAAGTCTTAAATAACAGATTTGCTGGCGTTGTTGGCTAAGCTGAACTAGATCAGTGTACTGGCTTTGAAGGTGCCTTAAAATGGATGGAGGAGGGTGGGGTCAACATTTGACTTGGCTTCTAGACCCTTGATGTGTTCCAGCTGGACAGCAGCAGAAGGGTGTGGGGTGTGGAGAGGGAGAACTGAAATATGCATGGTTGGGTTGGTTTTTTTGGTTGGTTTTTTTTTGAAAGTAAGCAGCACATAAAAAGACATTTTTGCTGATGTTGATCTGATAAACTAATAATCAAGCAGTTCCCAGGGTTAGTGCTGTATTATGCCATTTTTACTGAGCTTAAGAAGGGAAATTGCACATCTCACACTTTGGAATATACTGCAGAGAGAGTTTGTCATACCACGGAAAGAAGTTATACTGCTTTTTTTTTTTTCCTCTCTTCCTGTTTTGGTATATTAACCCTTAGAAAGATGTATCTGGATCATCAAAAGATGCTTCATAGCAAATGTTGAAAGTAGCCTCTGAAATATTTCCTGTAGTATCTCCCTGAAAGCTTGAAGCATTTCTGGGGTATTTGGGAAAGACCCAGATGAGTTTTAAATGTCTCGAAGGTTGGGAAATTTTGCCTGCTTTTAATTTTTGTATTTTTAATCACTTTTTGACCACTTCTGTCTCCATAATAGCTGAGCTCAGAAGCACCAGAAATTGTCTATTTTGTTGGCCTGGCTGACAAAAGGGACTTTTAGTGTTGGGTGGAGAAGGGTTAAGAGAAGTGGTGTATTGATGGCATGGATGGAGAGATTTTACACAGGAGGTGGTGTGAAATGTAAATGTTAACTGTGTACACTAAAATGTCAAGGTGATGTTCATAATGTTGCTTTATGATATGCTGACTTAAGACTCTGCTGCTGCAGTGGATGCTGATCTGATCTCTGGAGGAGAGAGGTTAGACTGTAGAGGCTCTGTCAAGGGAAACAGGACTAGGTGGGGTACTAAGGAGACCTTGGTGCTGGCAGAAAAAGTGTGGAGGGTCAAGAGCTGCCTCTGTTCTCCAGAGGCCTGAGCTATGGGGCACCCCAGGGAAGCCACGACACCTGACACAAAGTTAGTTGCTAGCATAAGGTGGGATAGCAATTAGCAAGTATAGGAGAAACCAGTGAGATTTGAGGATTTGTGGAGCTGTTTGCAATCCTTTCACTCTGAGCAAAGGGTAATTCTTGCTGTAGGTTCAGAAACATTCTCCCTCTGGCCTGGGGTGTCAGCCAGAAGGTTACTCCATCCAGAAGACTATCCTGATGTTTCTTTTGGGCCCTGTTCCTTGTAAGGATTCTTGTATCTTCATCTGTGTCCCCCCTCTTCTCTTTCACACAGAACATTCATGCTGGATTCTGGAGGTTACATTATCCCAATTAGGTAGAGAGAATTAACCTACAGCTGCCTGTAGGGGCACAAACCCCACAAACATTTTGAGATTTTTTGAGTGGCGTGGGAAGTGAAATGGGTAAACCTGAGAGGTAACTAGAGTTTTTGAGAAGGGGTCAGGGGAAGAGAGGAATGGCAGATTGATGATGGTTTCTCAAAGCTTCTTACGCAGCTTTATGCTGCAAAGCTGCATAATCCTTCCTTACTCTTCTGGTACAGATTTACTGGGTAGCTAGCTGAGCTGTAACCTTCCTATTAGTGCTGCCTGGTGTGGCTTTCATACTGTGGATCATGTCATATGTGCAAATTTGAAGATCCCGTACCCACCCATTCAGACTGTGGCTGCTTTTGTACCTCTGCCTTTAGCTTTGCACTCGTAGATTTACAAAAGTAAAAATAAACATTGGAGTGATGAGCTTTTAGAAAGAAGGGGGGAAGGGAAGACAGATTATAATTGTCAGCTGACTACTAATCATCATTTTTATTTTTACTTTTTGAGTTGCACAATTATTAACATAAGTGAAATTTCTCACATGGCTAAAGATATATTTATCTTCAAAAGCTTTGTTGGATAAAATCTGTAAAAGGGTCGTGTAGAATGAGGTAATGGAGACCTACCTCATTCAGCAACCACATGTTGGCAAGCCCCATCTTACTAATATTAAAACTGAACTCTACTCGGCAGACTTGTGCAGTGTAAGAGTGAAGCGTTGTGCAAGGCATTGTAGCTTCAGTCCAGGTACTAAAGACAGAGGAGCTGAATGCTTCTATGTGTCTTAATTTACCATTGCTTCCCTCCCCATGCATCTTCATCAACTTCAATTAAAAGATAAAAAAATAACAACCCTCCAAACAGCCCTCCAGAGCCTGCTGTTTGAAAACATCAGCAAAACCCGTGACGTTCTCATGAAGTCCATCTTTAGTATGCTTCTAACATTAAGTTAAAAGATTATATAGACAGTGTGTTCTTATGAAATTTTGATTCCAAATCCTTAGGCTCTCAAGCAGTAAAACAACAGCAACAAAAAGCTCCAAACTCCAAGATGACATTTTAATATAAAAAATTTACCTTACTTGTGTCATCCTTAAGCTCTGAGTTAGCTCATCATTTCTGCTTAATTAAAAGGATCAAACTGATCGTAGTTAATGCTGAGCTTGAGAAAATTCCACTTAGAAAATTAAAATATTATTAATTTACTTTTTGTGGATAAGGCCACTACCAAGTTTTTATCTTCTAATTATTTTGCATTACTGCACTTGTTCTACAAACCACATAGAACTGAAGTATCTAAATCCTGTATTTGCATCTCTGTGGAGTTGTCACAGTGCAGATAATACTGCACGTGAACATTCACAGAATATAAAGTCAGTTAGTGTAATGTAGTTTGATTTTTATCTCAGAAAAAACAGAATTTGCTTTGAAGGGAGAAGGAAAATACTCTTCTTTCCAGGTCAGTTTGGACGTTATTCCTTAAAATGCTTTTTTTTTTTTTTGCCTTTTTTTTTTTTTGAGGGGAGCTAGTTTTACTAATCCCGGATTCCAGACCACCTCCTTCACTAAGATGACCAGATGTCCTGCTGTCTCTTGAGAGTGTCCTGGAAAATGGGAATTCAGTGAAGTCAGGATATTAATTCTATCTAGGTATATGACAACAGCTCTCTCAGTTTGTCTATTTCATGCTCAGCTATTGGCATGTAAATGCAGATATAGTGCCAGAAGCCTTTTTTTTTTCTTTTTTTTTTTCTTTTTTTTTTTTTTTTTTTTAATTTTTCCTTGTTTCTTTTGGGTTTTTCGTTTCCTCCCAGACATAAACTCTGACTCAGCCAGTTACTGGTTTTGGTGATGCTCTGTGAGTGCCCCAGCCAGATTTAAACTGAAAGTGGTTTTGCTCTGGGATTGCTAAAGTCAGTGTTTAAGTTCCTAAACTAGAAAAAGTAAAGACTTGTTTGGGTTTGTTACATAGCAGTAAACTGAAAAGCAAACTGTGGTAGACAGAAGTGTAAACTGCATTTACTAGGTTTAATTTTATTTATTTTTAAACTAATATATTGTAAAAAAGGAAAACATTGAATTCTAGGAAAAGAAGAATCCACTTTACTTATGACTAAAATTGGCTTCTGGCCAACTAGGTTTAAAAATAACTTTTAAAGAAGAGGTTTTGGGGTTTTTTGTTTGTTTGTTTGTTTTAATTTTTAAGTGGAAAAATGCCATAATTTTATAGACAGTGTTTCAGTCATTGCTTTGAACAGATGAATTGAATTTTAGTCATGGTGTAAAAGAGCAGAGCAAGAGAGTGTTTGTGCACACGCACACATGCTGGGTCAAAAGCAGTCCAAAATAGAGGGAGGAAATGAAATGGTAGGCTGGTTTTCAGTCCCTTTCTTGCTGTCTCACTGTTTCAAGGCTGTGAAAACATATTTCAGAAAAAACCCTATCTTCTTGTTCTCCTAAATAGTCACTAGTTCAAACAAAAACTACATGCAACATTGTTCCCCTAGTGTTCCGTGAGAAACAGAGCAGCCCTGGTTTATATTCTTCTAAGAGTAAAATAATTGCTGTCATGAGAGAGTTAAAAATATACAGGGAAAAAGAGATTCATAGTATTGCATCAGTTGCACTGACTGTAACAAGATGCAGGCTAACGGACTGAATGATTTTAAAACCAGTCCCGGCGTAGCTGGTAACTGCCTATCAGAGGTCGGGGGTTCAATAGCTGTCACAGGGTTTTACATTTCTGCTGTTAAATGGGACTGCTGACATTAAGCAAACTCCAGGAAATTTAGAAATGAGCACACTTTTTTTTCTTTTTAAGTCTGCACTGTATTCATGGTGGGCTCTTTACTGTACTTTTGGCAAGGCATCTGCATATTGAAAATACTTTTAAATTCTTCATGGCACAGCTAATTTTTACACCATTGCCACTCTGATGAATGATTTCATTGAAGCTCTACAGAAAGGTGAAAACTCTCAGGTTGTCAAGTTTCAGATCATGGCGTGTGAGTGTCAGCCCTGTTCTGGACACAGAGTGAGATTTGCCCTGGGGAAGGCAGTAAGGATGGCCAACCTCTGAGGATGTCTTCCCAGCCCTGGTCAATGAACACTGAGATTTGGCTGGTGGAGAAAGTGCTTCTGTACTGTGCTGCACCAACCTCTGCCACAGAGGTCCTTTGGACCCCAGGCTGATACCTGCAGCTGGAGTCCCTGCATCTCCAGGTCTCATAATAGCTGTGGACAGGAAGGTCTGATTACCCCTTTAGTGCAGCATTGTGAGATTACCCACAAGGGGCACCAAACAGAAAGGGAAACACATGAGTATCACAAGGCTGTGGGACAATTCTAACATATCTTCCAAGTCAGTAATTGCAGAAAAGCCTACTCCTATGTAGTAACTGGGAATAAATAAAAATTTGAAATATTTTTTTCCTGCCAAAAAATGTCACCAGGCTCACCCTTCCATAGCATTTACAGTGTAACAGGAAATGGAGTCATTGGACATGAGGGTGGAGGGCAGCTGGTGAACAGCCAGATAGTTCTTTTTTCTCATTTACAAAGCAAGATGATCTGGAGAAATTGAATACTGTTTTCCCTGACTCCATTTTGCACAAAAACTAAGATATGCAATGTCTAGTCTGATACATAGTTCATCCTTTCTTTAACCTTTCCTATAGTTTTTGTGATGATAGGTTTATAATTACTTTCTGTATGCTGAATCAGACTCATGTTCTGTGTGTAAAATCCTCCATCTGGAGCTGCATTCTCTACTCCTGGAACTCCCCTTACATGATGTCATATGTTCATGTTCTGCAGTTACCCATCGATACCTGTCCCACCTGTTTCTCAGATCCATTCTGACCTTTGATTGACTGATATCTTCCTTATTCTTCTCTCTTTGTTATGTGACACTTGGTGTATTGAGCATGCTGATTTTGGAGAACTGGGATTTCCCACTAGGAAGAGCTGATTATGGATTTTCTTGTGGCATTTTATCAGTGTGATTCTTTGGTGACTTACATCCTTGTTACTAAAATGCCTGGTTTCTGCAGTTGAGAAACAAGTGTTCTTACTCTGTTTCCCTCACATTCTTTCTCATTTAAATTCAACCTCTGTTGCTCCTATTTTATAATCAAGTTATTTGTAATTCAAGGAATTGTATGTCATTGAATGTGCTGTTGAGTTCAAACAGGATGTTAAATTATTTGGGTAAGTAGAGCTCTGTGGTGGGTAGTTATCGTAAGCTTTTACACAAGGTCATATGAGACCCTTTAAATAGCAGATACTCAAACTTCCCTGTGATATTTGTTCCACAGTATTATCTTGACCTGTTCAGCAGCTGAGGTTTCTGTGCTGTGTGGCAGCATATGTAAGGGCATTTAAGAGAATCAACTAAAGAAACTAAATCAGAGCATGGAAGTCCATGTCCATGAGAAAAATTAGTCTTATGTGATGTAATTTGACTTCAGTTGTAGTTTGGTGGTTTAAAACTTGGCTTGATTTGCAGACCTAGGTATTTTCCAGTGGGAACAGGAACCTGCATATAACGAATAGAAGACTTTCCAGTCGCAGGCCAGTTGTCTCTAGCTGTGTTCTGCAGACACTGTAGAAATAGTCTGTAGCTGTTCAGGAACACAGTCTGGAAACAACTGCTGTACCATAATTCTAAATTATAGTTATTAGAGATTATCTGGCTGATTCAGACAGCAAATTCTCAGAAACATTGTAAGGGAGACCGTGCTCAGCTCTGCTGTGAGGGCAGTGAACAAAATGACAGAAGCTGCCCTTTCATCGACTTGCAGCTGCATATAGTCAGGTATCCCCAGACAGCTCAACCTCTCTTTCCCATCACCTGTGAACTGAGGTGTGGCTGCAAATACTTAAGAGATGAGTTTATGTGCCATCTCTGTGCACTAAGGAGTTCTATGGGCATAGTTCCTTGCTGTTTCTCACCTGAGGGCTTCGATGTAGGTAATGGCCTGACTCTAACCAATGACACCAGCAGGCAGCCTCGAGTGTGTTGGTGTGTAGGGCTGTGGGATTATACATGAACCAGAGTCAGTATATTTATAGGTGAGCTAATGTATGTCTCTGTATGTATGTACAAGTAACCAATGTCCTATGCAAAGGTAAATGCTAGTCCTTCTTTGTAGGACTTCTTTACTTCTACAGCAATGGTTTCTGGTTAAGGGCTCACTGCTGATGAAAATTACAGAGCTCAGGCTAACAGCGAGAACAAAATACAGCATTGTCTGCAGTCCTTAGGGCTGTGTTGCCCTTGTTATGATGACTCTTGCTTTAGGAAGCTTGTCCTTCATTTGTCTTAAAAAGTGTGAAAACATCAACTCTCTATCTGTGCTCTTTGTTATATACTGCAGTGTATGCTGCTCTTCGCTCTTAACCTGATGAGTGAATGCATATGCTCACAAATGTTTTAATTGTAATCAGTCTAGACCACGGAAAGGATGGAAGATGGGCAGGTGAAGTCAATGGCATCAACTTCCAGAGTTAGAATTTCACCCCTTGTGAGTGGGTGTGCTGTGTTTTTATCAGACTGTTGCACTTTTTTCTGTGCTTTCTGTAGTCTGACTAGTGTTCTGCTAAAATAAAGTTCTTCTTTCCTAGAACCAGGCCTGGCATTGTCTGATTTGGGCTGTGATTTCTGCCTCGTTTCTTATTTCTTTTATTTAGTTCCATCTTATTTGTACAGTTTCTTTTGTAAGCCACAGCATGATGCCTTTCCAGCAGCTGGTTTTAATATTGTGAATAGATACTATTTGTCTAGAAGCTGCAGTTGTGGACCAGGATCCCATTTTACAACCTTTCAGAAAAAACATGGTTCCTTGCAGTCAAAGAATGACATGAGGGAATCAATGGATAATTATGGAACAGTGTCCTGTTTGTGGCTTTTTTTAAAGGTCTGGGACTGGTCATAGAGTGCCTCTGGAAACAAAGGGTCTTGAGGCAAGCTACCTGTTTGTCATTGGTCTGACTAGCAGAGGACATGGGAGATTATTTTGCTACAAGTGAATTCTGTAAAGAAGGAGCATGATTTCTTTTACAGTATTTCTCTCTTCAAGCCTGAGAAGGCAGTGTTATGAGTGGTTTGGAACAGGTTTGGCAAGATGTATTTTTCTTTCCACCTGTCTTTTAAGAACACATGGTGAATAATCCAGACTCTTTTCAGTTCATCTCTAAAATCTGACACTAGTTCATTAATGTCTGTCCTTACCTGGTGAAAGCATCTCAGCTTAAGTGTGATTGCAAATTTGCTCAAGTGGTTTTGTTGGTTCAGTTGTTCAAGTGATTTAAAATTAGTAATCCTTGTGAACTAGCCTGGATGTAAGCATGCATATGAAATTCACCATCCTTTTGTTTCAAGGATGTTACCCAAGGCAGATATGTGTGTGTTTTCAAAGAACCCTGGTGTCTTTCCTCAGGTATGCTGAATGGGTGTCCGTCAGTGTATACAAGCAGCAACATTTTCCTATCAAAATTCAGATTATTTCTGATGGGATCCCACTGGAGAATTGCACATATTTCTAGGGATCTGTGTCTTGAATAATCTGTGACTATTCCTTCCAAGTCTGGATCTTTTAACTGTTGACTACTTCACACTCCTGTCATAGACAATGAGTCCTTGGTCCTGAGTGCCCAGTTTGTAGGTAATTGTCTATGGGTGACATGATAGTAAGCAAAGGAACTCAGATTTACAATGGAGTACTTAAATGCACATCTTTTCTCTGGTAAGGCTCAGGAATGTTATTACTGCATGACAGATAAAAGGATGCAGCGCTTCTCAGTGTGACCCGTTCCTCTCTTGTGCATTGCTGGGTTAACGGGCAAAGTCATTCCTGACTATGCTCTTTCTGGTTGAATCTTCCATTTCAGATGTTGGAATGGTTTACTTGACCTAAAGAATGCTTCTGTTTTAAAGCAGTTACTTATATCTTATTGGCAGCTGCTTTTTTTTTTTTTTTTTTCTGTGCAAAGCTCTTGCTTCTTCAGTACTGGTGACCTTTAGGCTTCTCTTACATAGCTTTTTACAAAGTATATTTCATCATATATAAAAGAGCATTAAACTTTCCACCAGAGCTTATGGATAGTCACAAATACCTGAAAGATTGTCACAAATACCCTGCTCCTTCCAAATTCAACCCTCTACTGACAATGGAAAGTTACAGTTCAAATATCAGTGATGCTACCTCTTTTGTTGCTGAGCATTTTGGTAAAAACACTGCTTTACTATGGTAACTCCACAGTCTCTTGGGAATGATTCTTCAGTGCTTCCAAAGTTCCTTTTTTTTTTTTTCTTGACAAGTTTCTGGCTGTATCCTGGAAAATTTCTGGAGTCTGCTATGGATCTACAGCAGCTGAAAATATGGGGAACAACATAAACTAAACCACATTATGTTCAGTACAGAAAGGAATCACTTTGGCAGAGGAGGTTTCCAGTGCAAATTAAAACATTCACATTCACACTTAACAGGCTAAAAACTCACTAGAGAGCAAAGTAAAATTACTAAGAAGTTGCTACCAAGTTTCCACTCTTCCCTCCTGCACATCGGCAAAATCTAAGTGGCTTTGCTACAGAATATAAGCTCTGCTTGACACAGAAGGCTTTTGTTAATATTCCTACCTGGAATCTCCAACAGTAGAGTTTTTTGGTCAGTCCAAGTTCAGGCGTCGCGGTGTTTGGATCTGGTCATTTGTTTGGAAGCCACTGTAATATTTCTTATTTTTATGAACTAACTTTACTGTGTCTAAGGTCTCTTTGATAAAAGATACTCTTAAAACTACACAACATGTTTCCAAAATGTTGTGCTAGTTAAAAAAAAACCAAACCAAAACAACAACAACAAAACTAAAAAACACAAAAACAAACCCAAAACCCTCATAGGCAAAGTTACACATTGCAAGTTATATCCATCCCTTCTTTGGACAGAGTACTGTTTCTTGTGCAGCCTGCTGTGTGTGATAACATATTCCAGAGAGGCTGTGCGTGCAGAGAGCTTTTCATTCAGTTTCTTTGGGCGTAGTACGTCGGGATATTTGAGTCCGTAACACTTAGTTATAAAAGATGCAGAATATATTGAAATCCAGGCATTTATATATCTTGAGAGTACAACTGCATGTAGTCAACAGAGGAGCAACTGTAACAAAAAGCATTCATTCTACATTTCTTCCCAGTTTGCATTAGACATGTCATACACGAGCTAGAAGATGAGGCAGACTTTGTAAGCAGCCCCAGCAGTTCTTACTGGTTTTTGGGTTTCCCAAAGAGAACTGTGCTCAGCAGGTTGTTTTGCTGCCAAAGGTTTTATCATGCGGACTGAGTATCGTAACAGAACAGACAACACCATCTTCATGTGTTTTTAGACATGTTATTTACTGGGGTTTCCCTGAAGAAAGCTTAGGGATTCTTTCCTTATGAGTCACTAACCAAGTGATTGTTTTTATATAAACTTTCCTTCAGCTGGGTAGAGTTGGAACACAGTGTCTTCTGCTCCTTCGGGGGTCTGACTTTTCTCTTAATTTCTTTTAACAGTTGTTCCTGGAGCCAACAAGATGGTTTGAACCTTGTGGCCTTCCCTGACACCCTCTCAGAGTTCCATAGTCTTGAAAAGTGCTGGTCTAGCCAGCAGAAGTGCTGGTGGCAATCACTATTTTTGTGTAATTCTGGTTTCCAGCTTTCTACCTTGTGGTGCTTTTTCAACTCTGCACCTTATTTGTGGCTTAGGGAGAATGTGCTGTTGACATTAGTCAAACTGGAGTTTGAATTTTATGTGCTGAAATTAAAACAAAAAAGTTGATACTTGACTTCATGGCATAAAGGTTAAAAACTGTGAAGTGCTGTGTTTCCATAATGGAAATCACTAAGCTGGAGAGATGCATGCCTTCTTTTACATAGCCCTGAATCCTTTCCCACCCTCTTTCAGTGGCTGCAGCAGTGTCTTCTTTTGCCAGTGGAGTGGTGCAGAGTCACTTTTAATTACCTCCTTCCACTGCTTTTGACTTCAAGCCCAACTGATGGCGCCAGGGGCTGAACCACAGGGACATCTCCAGGCAACTCCTGCCTGTGTCAGACAGCCTTGCCAGGCAGATGCTATACAGCCCACTACACTTCCTTGCAGTGGTTCATTTTTGTGTATGGTTGTTTGGTGTGTGTTGTGGGGTTTTTTTGTTTGGTCTTTTTTGTGTGTGTGTGGGTTTTGTTTGTTTGGGTTTTTGTTTGGTTGGTTTTGGGTTTGTTTGTGTGTGTGTATCTGTTTGTTTGTTTATTTTTAAATTACATTTTAATTTTCTTAGCCTGTGACAGGAGCTATGTTAAAAACTAGTAACTCTGTAATGTGCTCATATGTGTGAAATTCTATGTTATGGCCACCAACTTCTCTTCTGCTCCCTGATCTCACTTGTGATATTTATACTCTGTATGTACAGGTATGTAATTATATGCGTGTTTGACTTCACAGGTAACATATCCTGTATATACAGGTTTGTTAAAATGCATGACATTATTTTAAGCCAAGAAGTATGCAGAGTTCCTGGAGTCTTTTTCATAACCCAAGATTGGATTTCTTTATTTTTACAGGAACAGGAATGGTTTAGCTGGAATGAAAATGTTCATTCCACTGCATCATTAGCTACAGGCAATCTTCACTTGAAGCCTAGTCTATTTTTCATGCTAAAGCTCAAATAGTTTGACTATTAATCAACATGTAGGATGACTTTCTGGGGCTGAGGGTGCTTGTCTGCATGCCTGTAATTTAAGCTGAACTCTTGGATGGGTTGGTTGGGTTTTGTTTGTTTTGGTTTTGGTTGGTTTTGTTTGGGTTTTTGTTTGTTTGTTTGTTTGTTCTGTTTTGTTTTTTTTTCTTGTGAAAGGAAGGTAGCCAGAAAATAAATTATATTTTCTGAGTTCATCTCCCTCACATCCCCTTCTACCTTTCCCCTTCTGATAAACACCTCAAAAGAGTTTTCACTAGAACAGTAGGGAGATTCAGCTGGAGTAGCAGATCTTCAAATGTGTCATTTGGTCCTCCAGTAATTCTAAAGCAGAGTAATGAGGGTCCAGTCCAACTTGCTTTTAGCTATTTAAATGTTAATTTCAGGGTCTCAGATAAAGTTTGTCCTTCCCTTCTCCATTACATGGAAGCTGTAACCAACAGCCCATGTGATAAGAGAAACATGAAGATTCTTAGCTGTTTACCTGCCTTTTCAGCTGCCTGCTCTTCTCACACAAGGGTCGTGCCCTCTTACCACACTGGATGAAGGCTTCTGGAAGGGTGACGTAAGGTGACAAGTTAACCCACGGGACCAATTTACTGTACGGACAGTGACAGTTTCTGTTTGCTGCTCCTGCCATTCAGATCACTCTGAATGGCCAGCACCCTCTCCTCCTTACATACAAGCCTGTAGAAGGTGAAGATTCAGAAGATTGGTTCTCCAGTTCAGATACAGGAATAGGAAAATCATGCTTGGAAGGGTTAGAACTGTTTCCTTACACTGCTGCTCTACTCTAGTCTGACGAGGGTCCCTAAATTGCTCTGCACAGACCTGTGGATCATGCAGTACTTCACCAGCCCCGGCTGAAGAAAGCGGTCAAACAACAATCTGGTAGCTTCTTAAGAAAATCCTTTTCCAAAGGCCACAGTCCTCTTTTCCCAGTCTCAGTAAGTAGCAGAAGAAGCTTTGGGTTGATCAGTGTGTTCATGGGAGTTTTTGGAGACCACTAACCAAACATCTTCACTCTTTCCTCCCAGATATACTCCCCAACTTAATGGGAGAGCTGATGCAGAGCTGTTTCCAGCTCAGAGGCAGGGGAGTGTGGTTTGGAACATGGACAAGGACCTTGTAGGGGAGGAAGGAAACGAGCCATATAGTTCATATAAGATGCACAGCTATTTCAATTTAACTGTCTAGGGCTCTTAAAACCTGCAGTGCTCTAGCCTATGGAGGCTGAAAAGCAGTTTCAAAGGCTGTTGTGGTAAAATCCTCCTATTCTGGCAATGCAGTTTCATTTGACCCTTAAGGAAATAGTGCAACAACCCTGGAAATGAGGGAAATGTACAGCGTCCGCTTTCACCAGAAGGCACAGAGCCTTCTCCATCAGCAACCCAGACAAGATCACACCAGTACCATACAAAACAGTGTTCTTTCATTGCAGAGTCTACCAACATATCTAGTATTTTTCATGGCCGCATTTATACCACTCAGAATTATCTGAGGCTTAGAGGTGTTTGGGCTTTCTTTTCCTCTGTTATTGCTAGCTGATGAGCTCCTGCTCCTGCACAGCAGCTGTCATCAGTCTGTCAACATATAACTATTATTTTACCTTGTTTCTGTTTTTTCCAGACCTTGAAGTTACCCGTGTCTTCCAGGACATTGTTCAATCCCCCATTGTATTCACCATACCTCACAATTTTGTCTTATGCGCAGAAACAAATTTGACTGGCAAGTTCATGCCATTTTATTTCATTAAGGCAAATCCACTGGACACTTTGCTAGTGAAATCCTTTAAGGCTGCTAGTTTTTCTTCCCATGTTATCATTTATTTATCTGTTAGGGTTTTTTACTGTACCATTCTTTCATTAATACTCATCTTTATAAACTCATTTACCAATCTCCTAAGGGTATCACTTTGCTGAACTGAAGTTTCCCTTAGTCAGAAAAATTAGTTAACTTACTGAGTCTGGCACACTCTGCCATTTTCCTTTCTTATTTTATTTTAAGTCTTTCTTTGGAAACATTTTCAAAAACCTTGTATACAGTCACAGTTTGACCAACAAGCCTGTACATGCATTGCTTTTCTTCCCTTTTTGTTGAGCACGGGTGCTGCACTTGCTGTTCCACAGACCTGAGTACCATGCTGATACCTTCATACTGTGGTTCTGCACCCACTCTATGCACAGTAGTAGGAGCTGTTGCATTACTGGGAGCTGGTGACTGGATATGGGTGTATATCAATTAAACTTTAAGGAGATTCTGTGCAGGGTGTCTTTCCTTTTTGAGGGCAGTGACTTATCCTCACTGCTTCCCTTTACATCTGTCCTGGTTAGGAGGGAATGATGATGATAGAATAAGCTTTGTTTCACCTGAGACAGTTGATACAAGAGTGCAAGAACTTTTGTCTGTGAAATCTTGGTAGTGAAAATACTTTGCTTTGAAGGGTGTAATGCAAATCATCAAATAGCAAGCTTCAGGGCTGATAACTCAGGTTTTCCTCTGCTCTGGATGACGGAAAAGTGCCTATGAGAACCATGAGGAGCTAAAAGCACTAACTTTTGCTCCTGCAACACAGCACTTTCTCCTTTGATGTTATCAGTAAATTGCACCCCAAAATACAGCCTGCAATTACAGATCATGGTCTTTTCTCCATGCCTCCTTTGCTGCTTGCCTGACTACTGACTGGTTTTCCTTTTCAGGGCTTTTCATGTTCATACCAGTTCAGCTCCCATTTCTCTTCTAATGCTCCCAACCATACAGTCTGGTCCTCTCAGGCTAGTTGATCTGTTAGCACATGTTTTGCATAAGCCTTTGCTTTCCCCAATTGTGGTCATTGATGGTTTGTATTGCCCCTGCACATTTGTGTGGTATCTGTGTGTGGGTGTACAGAAGTACATGCAGTTGTAGGCATCTGAATTTAAATTTTCCTAGTTCACGCAGAGGTATTTTTTGGTCTAATTCTACAGAGTTTTAGGCAGAAATAAGAGTTGTTTAATGTGGAATATGAAATTATCAATTGAAAAATCTGCGCCCACTCAGATGTCTTGTCAACACTTCGTGTCTCAAAATGCGTAGTACCCAAAAAACTGTGGTGTTAACCTTTTCTAGTCCATACTGAACATGTGAAAAATCAGTGCTTTTTGTGTTTGCATGGGATCTTTGTTCGCTGTGATTAATGATCCTCTAACAGTGTCCAATACAAGTTCAGTGTAATGTACAAAGTGTCTTTGATCCCAGACATTCTACAGTGCTGTGTAGAAACTAAAGCTAATAGTCGTAAGCCTGAGAGGACTGGAATGTTTTCAATTTTCTTTTAAACAAATGACTTTATTGTGCCATTCTCACATGGGAGTAAATTCCACAGCCTTAGTGCCACATTAGACAAAACTTTTTTACCTGCTGATTTCTGTTTATACTTGGAGAAAAGAAATTAACCTTAGTTAGGGACTGGGGGGAATAGGACAGGACTGTTAAACTTGGTGGGAATTTTGCCAGGGGCTTTGCTGGGAGCAGAGTGGGATGCAGGAGTACAGGATGTTGCTGAAGGGTGATTTGTGGTGCAGAGCAGAGTTCAGGAATTCTGTGTGCCTGAAAATCAAACTTATGAAGGGCACCTGTAATAAAAGCTTTGAAACTGAAATGTAAGGAAGCAGTAGTAGTTGTCTGAGTAAGTGCCGGTGGATGTCAGGAGGAAGATTCCTAGTGACTGCAGTTAGAGATAAATAAGGCTCAAATCCTGGAAATAATAGTTCTCAAATAAGTAATGGGCATCTGTAGCTGTAAATGAATGACATCTTTTGAGCTCAGGGAGAGAAAGTATCTCTGAACTCCCCATAATGCTAGCATAATAGTAAAGACTTTCAGACCAAGACAGCGAAGTTTTGAAAGAGTGAGTCTTTAGTGCTTATAGGAAGATCTAATACCATGGATTCGTAATAATATAAAATATTTGCAAAATGCCTAAGTAGGGAATGTGGATCCATTCAGCATTGCTCCAAATGGGAGACTCTTAATGCTAATAAGTCTATTATAGTCTTCTGTTAGGTATAGAACAGAACCCATTCCAGTAACTCCTTTTGATCAAAACATGGGTACATTACTAACAAAAATAAAACCATGGGATTATTTTTTTTAACTGCTCACTAGGCCTTTTTTGTACTAAACCTTTTTTTACAAAGCTTTTTGTTTTGTGCATGTTATGCGGTTTTATTGCTTTATAAATCCACAAGCAAATAAGAAAAGGCTTGAGTTTTGTTTTGACTGTTTTCACTTTTACTTTGTCCATCTACAATTCTTTAGTATTTTGTTACATGTCACCATGTGGAAATCCAAATGGAAAAAATGACAAGTTTAGGTAATGCTTAGGTAAATGCAATTGCAGAAATTGGACAAATAAATCCACACTGACCTGAAAATAGAATCATAGAATGGTAGGGTTTGGAAGAGACCTCTGGAGATCATCAAGTCCAATCCCGCTGCCAGTGCAGGAACACCCAGGGCAGGCCACACAGGAACAGGTCCAGGCGGGTCTTGAAAGTTTCCAGAGAAGACAACTCCCCAACCTCTCCAGGCTGCCTGTTCCAGGCTCTGTCACTCTCACAGTGAAGAAGTTTTCCCTCGTGTTGAGGTGGAACTTCCAGTGTTTCACCTTGCTACCATTACTTCCTGTCCTATCACAGGGCACCACAGAAAAGGGACTGGCCCCTTCTACTTGAGACCCACCCTTGAGATATTTGTAAACATTAATATAAACAAGATCCCCTCTCAGTCTTCTCTTTTCCAGGCTAAACAGCCCCAGGGCTCTCAGCCTTTCCTCATGAGAGAGATGTTGCCGTCCATCATCTTTGTAGCTCTGAATAAATTTAGAGCCTTTTGTCTTCCTCTGATGCCTGGACTTTTTGAAAATAGCTCACCTCTGTGCCATGGCTTCCATAAAACCTCACCTCGGTTACAAAATGAATAAATGAATGTGTCCTTAGAGCCCTGAAGCCTTTGCTGCCACTGATCTGGTCTCTAGCTTTTGCATGCTGTCAAGAACAATAGGGAAGAGGGTCTGAGAGCTATTTCACTTTCACAGAATCCCAGAATGTCTTTGGCTGAAGAGACGATCAAGTTTATCTAGTCCAACCTTTCAACTTGTAAGGCAGGGAAAGTCTGTCCAGTTGGTTTCTTCTCCTTCGTAGCTTTTAGAGAACAACAGCTTTTACATAGCAAAATGCCGCCATGAGTAAAAATTGACTTGAGGAGCGTTACTTGGCAGTGCTTGGGGTGGCAAAGGCAGTGCCTCTCCCTTCAGGTGATGCCTGTATGTGGTTTATTTCCATGAGCAGAAAAACAATTTTGTTATAAATGTGGCTTTTCTAAATAAGATGTGTTCCGGGACTTGTTGTAAAGCTTCTCTCCCTGTGGTGATGAACAAATTGTGTAGGAGAGGGCAGGATCACTTTTGTTTAAATGAGGCTGAGTGTTACTGGGCAGCAGACCTCCATCCTGTCCCAGCAGCAGGTTCCCAGCTGCCCTCTTCAAATGGGAAACGGGACTTTGGGGAGGGAATATCACCAGGGCCTGAGGCTGTACTAGCTTTCCAGACTGGGTAGAGTAAGGAGCAATTATGGTGCTTTTGCTTAAGACTCCTCAAGCTCTCTCTCTAACCCACCCACTTCCTGCCCATCTGGAAAGGCAGGCCCCTCACTTGCAAAATGTCTCAGGCAAAGAGAGAGGGAGGGAATATGCTTCGATGGAAGCATCTCATCCCCTTTGTCTCCCAAATGCCTGTCTGCAGTAGGAATATAATCTGTGCTTAAAGGTAGCTCCCTGGGGGGCCCCAGTTTGGCAGGCAGACTGGTAGGGAACACATGCTCTCTCAAATGAAATTATATTGGAATCTCACCATGCAAGTTTTAATAGTCCATCAGTCTTAATATGGCCATAAGGCTATAAATTCAAGGATTTTGACCTCAAAGTCTTTGACTGTGTTTAAAAATAGCACACCCATCCTCATTTTATCACTTCATATACTCTGACACAATTTTGGAACCTGCCTCCAACCCATCTAGCAAGGGAAAACTATAATAAAGAATCAATTTTGAAATGCTGTTCTCTCTTAGCTTAAGGCAGAATACAGCTTTATGTATTTTGCAGATTATAAACAATTCATCAGCTAAAATTAGCAGTAAAAAGGGAGCCCCAGTTCTTTCCTGTGCTGTGGTTTGTACCATAAAGACTTAGTGTTTTTAAATCATGACAGAGCTCTCTAAAAACCTTGAAAGCATATTATGTATGTGTCACTTTGGCTCAGTTAGGAATAGTCTCACCTCTAAGCCAGAAGGCCATGGGTTCAAGTTCCATGCCTGCCCTTGGATCTAGCTGTCTCACAGTATTTTTTTTTATTTTTTTTTTACTGAAGACCTTTTAAAATAGAACCATAGGGGGAAGAAGATTGAAGCTTTTGTATCTGTAACTGCGCTGTGAGATATTCAGTCACTGGGATGATATGTTAAACCACTGCTCTTACTGCCCAGCTTTGCTCAGCAAGCGTAAACCCTCTAAAAAGAGAGGGACTATCTCTAATGGTGTGGGCAGCTTTTTATCTTCTTGAGAACAGCTCTCTTCTTGAGAAACAATTCTAATCTTTGTGCATGTGTGTACAAAATTCTATTCCCTATCTGAAAGAAGTTTGCATTTTCACCATGCTGCCACAAGGATGAAGTTCCTTGTTTATACGTTGCTGTGCAAGAGCTGAAAAATAAGAGATATCAGATGAATCTTGACTTTAGCTTTTGCTGCTGACCAGTCACAGAATGGGAGGGAGACGAATCCATTGAAATGAAAATGCCACAGGTCACTTGAGTTAATTTGCAAAAATATCCAACAAGGTTAGGGTTCTATGCGGCAACAATAGAACCAGGTCATCTTAACTGCAAAGGTAAACTCCATATCGTGTTTATGCAGACCTCAGGGTAGAGTGCTAGTCGCTGATGTCGTTTAACTTCCCCAGAGAGAGGAGGTCAGAGTGGCAAGGTTTAAACTTCATAGTTTCATTTTCTTTGTGACAACAGGCATGTGGTCTTATAACATGAAGTGCTTATGTTTGTTGCTTACAGACATGTGTATTAACTTACCAGAATCTCACTGTCTCTTAAATAAAACTTGCTTCTATTTTAGGGGTTTTTTTTTTTAAAAAAAAAAGTTTCCTTTTCTGCTGGTCTTGTAGAATACTTAGAAGGGTTTTGCGATATTTTTGAAAAATGGAATCCACGTCATAAAGCAGTATCTAACTTCATTTGCTTCAAGATTATGTGCAGCATAATTGCTTACAGCCCATTTCTTCCCCCAAAATTAATTTTACCCTATAATTTTCAATTTCTGTTCCTGTGCTATGACTTTAGAATGTTCCTGAATAGGTAATTTTCTTTAATCTAGCAATATTTGTCACACTTCAGTAAAGCTCTCAGGGTTTTCAAATTCCTCTTCTTATATGTATTGAGGCTTTTCTGCTACAGGAATGTTGCAGCTCAAATTTTTGCTTGCGGAGCTAAAGGAATTTTTAAATGGGGAGTATGGGTGGCGGTGATCATTGACTAGGGTAAGAGTTCTTGCCAGAATTTGTGGATCACTGTCACTCTGCCTGATTGAGTGCTTATGGGAAACTCATTAATGTATATGAGAGCTTTGAATTTTAGAACACTAATTATCAAATGAAATGTTTTGACGAGAGCTCTGGCCAAGATATGTTTGGCATATGACTAACATCTGGGAAAGGCAGATTTATCTACATAAGATGCTGGTGGTTCTTCTATGTCCACTTGCTCAATTAGATTAAATACATTCTTGTTACTAATTTTTTTCAGATAAGCAATTACTGTGGGTGCTACAGAAACTCTTGAGAACCGGGGCAAGAGATGGGAGGATAATCCATCTTGTCATGGCAGGAATGTTGGCCCATTTAGTCACATCTGGGATGTGGGTGGGGTGGTCTGTGCAAGGTAATGGTCTGTCAAAAGTCACAGTAAAGGGCTGGCTAGCCAGCTAGCCTGCAAGTGAAGGTGTCCACAAGACAGATTTCTGCACTAAGATGCAATCCATGCTGGGAGAAAACGATGGAGAATCCTCCCCATAGAGCCTGGCTTAGCACTATTGCCTGAATGTGAGGCAAAGGGGAAAGGAAATGGTGCCGTTCCGGAGCAGAGTGATCCAACTGTGTGAAATCAGTGTGGGTGCTATTAAAATGCCATCTTCTTCTCCCTTCCTCTTTCCTTCCTCCCTCCCCCCCCCCCACCCCCCCCGCCTTCCGCCTTGCCGGGGAAAAAGCACAACAAGTAC
>JANIJG010013898.1:46306-57556 GCA_024611175.1 Megaceryle torquata | reverse complement strand
TGGCTGAGGAAAAGTCAAATAATGTACGACTGTGTTCCTTGGCATCACAACTACAATTTCCCTTTAGGGGCTTCAAACTTGAGAATGGGAGGTTTTAAATCTTGCTGATTCGTGCTATTCCAGCAAGCATATGTGTGAGGATAAAGAACAATGCCAGTTTGAAACAGAAATCACAAGTGAGAAATCATTGCTGCTAAATCAGGTGTTGCAGAGGCCAGTGGAAAAATCAGATGCGAAGAAAAGTAGGAAATTACTTTGTTTAGAGCTGGGAAGGTTAATGAGAATGAATTAGAAAGTGTTTTCTGTGTATTCAGCCCCTAAGGATTTGAGCAAAGTTAGAGGGATTTATTTACTGATTATCCAGACTATACAACCGGCAATAAGATTAAGTGAGGAATTTTGGAACATGCTGACATTTCTTATTTGCATCATTTACTATGGAGATCATTTGTCGGTACTGCACTGTTTGTGGTGAACCAGGGCTTAGTATGGCCCAGCAGAGACGGATCTGGTACTTCTCATGGCTCAAGGGATGTGGGGGTGAAAACAGTTTAATGTCCTCTTTTGTGTCTTGGAGAGGAAACATCAAGTTTGTCTAGGTGCTTATCAGAGGAGAATTTCAGAATATTTTCCTAGACATCATTAATTATGGAAAAAAGTGCAGTTATAGGTGACACATTGCATTAGATCAACTAAAAGTAAAAGACAAGGCTGTAATTTATAGAGCCCCTGCACTGGACGCTGTACAGAGAGCTCCCCCAATACAAGGCCTCCTCCAAGTCCATCCCTCCCAGCATGCACACAAATATGCACACTGGCCTTCTCCTCCTGTATTAAAATTTTTTTAAACCAGGCTGGTAAGTATTGAAAAGTTACCATCTCAGCTGGAAGAAATGAAAAGGGACGATGAAATAGGAGTTCAGTACAGGATCTAGGAAAAAAAGAACTGTGATTTTAGTTCTTTATTCTGGGTGCCTACCTCTAAAACAATCAAATTCTGTGAAAAACAAGCAACTCTTCTATATTATACTCACAGACACATGAACTCATAAGCTATGCTTTAAACACGTCATCTTGGGCAATGTGTTTTCCAAGATTTGCCTTCACCAAGCCATTGTCCATGCACTCAGCACTTACTTGCCCCATTTTAATCTCATAAAATAAGACAATTCCTTGTCCCTAAAGGAATCCTTCAGCTGAGTCTTGTGCACTGTTGGTGGAATAAGGAAAATTTTGTCAGTGACCCTCTCTTGCATGGTTACTGCTAAGTAATGATCCTCAGTAGTGTTCAGTTCTACCAACGTATCTTCTAAGAATGGTTATGGTAAGGAGGTAAATAACAGAGAGGAAATGCAAGCTATTATTTCTTTATGATGACTCAATACTTCTCTGATCAGCATCATGAATAACTAATTCTCTGCTTTCTGTTTTCATCATCTTTGGTAGAAGCTCCAAGATTTCTATTTGTTTTCCTTCTTAGAGGAACTGCATACTACAGCCAGTAGCTTTAATCCTTTAATCCTCAGATGTCTGGTTGAGGCCTCCATCCATTACCTCTTTTCACAGCAAATGATCCTGTTCTCTTCACAGTTAATGTCTACTGCAGGATCAGGCTGTTGTCTCTGGGAACATGGTAACAAATCCACAATAAATATCAGCCTGAACATCATGTGGGCCGATAATCACGTTTTGAGTCTTCATCATCATGAATTGAATTCCAGGGTAACTCACCACTATTAGAACCTTCCCAATATCCATTGACCTCCTTCTACACTGAAATAATGGAAAATTTCATGCCAATAGTATCTCGCATCCTAGATTTTTTTTTTTTTTTCTGATGTGGTCTTATAAATATGGGGCACTTCATGTGTTGTTATGACAAGGAAATTCTTTGACTGAAAAGTTTGCAAATTCCAAAGTACTATTTGTTTTATAAACAAAGGTGCTGTTTTCTTTATGCCAGTCTCTTTCTGCTTTTGCTTGTCCAGCAGTCTGTTCTGGAAGGCATGAAGCAGCTGTTGGCCCCGAATCAAAACTTGCAGCCCAGGGAGGATTATGTAAAAGTCCTTTGTGTGAGAGATGTACATGGCAGCAAATGGTGACATCGGAGTATAGCTTCTTTGAGGCAAGATGGCTATTCACAGCAATGTTTTATTTTTTACTTGACTTTTGCATAGAATAAAAAGTGAAGATAACATAATTTTTTTTTTGGTATTTTTAGAAATAGCTTTTCTTGTTGTGGTGTTGTTGGCTCATAATTTCATGCTGCTTTGTACCAAGTATCAGCCACTGGATGGAAGGGCTGCAAGAAGTCTAGATTTTTCCTCTGCTTCAAGGCAGGATCTCTATCCCTAGGCCGTTTCTGAGGGATATTGGTCTAATCTTTGGAGAAGATACTGCAACTCTCCTAGACCATTTATTTCTGTTATTCACTGTTCTTAACATATAACAGTTTCCAAATAGTTGTTTGATATCTTTTCCTATCTGCAAAGACACTTATCCCTCCCCTTCCACCAGTGGTTTCTTTTGAACTCACCAGTCCCACCTGATCTTAGCTTTTTTCTTTCGGGTAATGTTTTACAGAGCCCTGAACATCTTCAGTGATTTCCTCTGAGCACTCTCAAAATGTGTCACAGATTTCTGGTAGTGTGGTAACCCGAATGGGATGCACAATTCTTGTACTGACTTCACAATAGCAAGAAATTGTTGACTAACACTAATACTTGATATTGCACTGTAGACACAGCTCCTTTTCTACTGACCTGCTGCTTAAATTGCCACTCTCATACATTATGTTTATAACTGATTTATTCCCACACAAGTAGAATATTCCCTATTCATAAAGAATTTCATCTAGCATTTTCAACTGTTTCTCCAGATCATTGTGAACTCTGGTCCTGTCATCTAATATTCACATCCCCTTCCAGTTTCTTGTCATCTATAAATGTAATATAGGCTATAAACCAACATCCTGACCATTAAGGTGTTAATAAGCACATTAAAAAATATAGCCCATGTGACAGTCCCCTTTATAGAATTTTCCAGTTTGATAGCAAGCCACTGACAGCTTTTCTATGGAAATAATCATCCAGCACCTGCAGGGAGAGCTCACCTCCATTTATGAAAATGTCACTTGAGATTGTGTCAAAAAGCTTTACTGAAGTCTGAAATATGTGGCATCTAATGTTAATAACTTAGCCATTAGATCTGAATCCCTGCTCTAAAAGGAGATTGGATTGATTTGACATGATTAGTTGCCAACCTGTTAAGAACTATTAAGACAAAAGTAACTCCAAATGTGTCAGAGTTCTAGTAATATGTCATACCTTTATGTCTCATAGTTCCAAATCAGCTGATTGATTGAAGAAGGCAGGAGAGAGCCTAACATAGGTTTTGAAAGTTTGGGATGGTTGAAGCTATGTAAATATCCGGGAAGCAGTGTGTGGATTCAGCAGAAGGTTTTAGCTAACGTTCTGTGCTACACAACGTATGCAGCCCCAAAGAAGAATCTGCGTAGATGATTATTTAAACTAATTCAGAGAGTTAAATACTTTTGAATTAAATTGAACTAGGCTATACCTTTCTTCTGTGTGGATATGAAGTGAGAGAGATCATGTGCACAAGGGAAATCCAGATCATAACCTCTGCTTAGAGTAGTTCAAGGTTGCTAATGAAAGCACAGGAGCTGAAAGGGGCAGCCATGGGTGGCTCAGTAAAGGCAACAGCAGTACAAAGTCAGGAGATGTTGAAAGCATGGAAGAGAGTGGCAGTCACCCTCTGTGAGGGAAAAGGACAGCTTCCAAGCTACCCGGGAAATGTTCTTTGCTGCTGCTTGCTTTGTTGTAAATACACAAAAGTAATGTATTGTCATTTACTTGTGGTTCCTTCCAGTAAGAAAACCTCACTGCGTGAAGCCATCGTGTGGTTTTTGCAGTCCTCTGGCAAAAGGCACGCTATGTACAGCTGAGAGTATCTTAGCTAAATTATATGTACAGCATCAAACTGCAATGAAGAGAGACTATCAAGAATCAGTTGTAAAGATTTAGGAAAAACCAGGAGGGGTTTAGGGCAACTGCAATGTGCTGAGTGTTGGTGCATTAAAGAAAAACTTTACTTGGACAGGAATAAACAAAAGAGATTGTATATTCAGAGTCTGTGAGCTAACACATAAATGCAGTCTGGAGGGAATAGTTAATTTTCAGGTGATAGTGGTTATGATCTTGCATCTGTAAATGAAAAATGTGAAAGCAGCTTTTAAATAATTGATTTCTTACTGCAGCTATGGACTTAGCATACAGAGCATTGCTTTGCTGCTGCTTTGACTTTTACCCTCTAGTCAGTCACCTTCCAGTCTTCTTCCTCTCATCATTTTTTATAGAATGCCTTTTTGATTACAGAAAATTGGTTGATACAGTGCTCTAATGAAAATGCTAGACAAATGCTCCTTCTTGGAACTGAAATTAGGAATGTTACACAAGACATTCTTAAATATGCTGGCAGCTGCCCCGAATATAATGAAATCATGGAAATTAGAAGTATTGCGCTCTCTGTGTGGCCAGCTTAGGACTGTGTTCAGTATGTTACCCAGCTTTGCTGTGAATTTCAAAAGACTTTTCCTGATTTTTTTTCTTCAATATGCTTATAATTCCCACAATCAGGAAAATTATCCTGATATTCTTAAATGCCTTTTTTTTTTTTTTTTTTTTAAATCGCACACAATTTCTCATGCCTGCATCCCTTTGTATCACGCTAAATCATTCCTTTTGCAGTTGAGAGTTTACAGTCTTCAGAAAACTAGTAACTTTTTCTGGTAGAAATGCATGTGTAGGGTGAGATTTCACCCTATTCCCACAGTAAAATTCCCACAAACTTAAGTGGTTTGGATTTTGCATGCAGTTTTTAAGTCTTCTCTTGTATCCTTCTCTTTAATCCTTAATACATTCTTAGTAAGAAGGCATCTAAATGCAGGAAAGGTAGAATAGTGGCAATGCTGCATAATTTGAGCTTCACTAGCACCTTTCAGTGTAAGGATCACAAAGCAGCTTATGAAAGACAGGCAAGACCTGCTGCAGAGCATAAGGAATTATAATGTTTCCATTCTTCTAAAGTGTAGAGAAGGTAGAAGGGAAGGATCTTATCTCTGTGGCAATGTGCACGTGTATTTAAATTAAAGCACCATCCTGACTTCCACATTATTTTCCCTTTGCCCATGTTTTTTTCACCTATTGCTTCTCTGTAGCTTTGATGTATTTTCATCAGATATTCTGAATTTGAGTTTTCCAAGATTAATCTAATCTTCTTCACCTGATTTTTAGTGCTCTAGTTTCTTCCGTTGTTTCTTTGCTGGAGGCGTACAGAAGTTCCTAAAATAATTGCAGTCATGTTTATTTGAAGTAATAATATTCTATTCCTGTCAACAATTAATAGCAGTATTAAGCAAGAGTGAACTGGATGAAAGCTTAACCCACATTCCTATGCTGTCACTAACACTTGCTATTTGAAGTAGCAAGTTCTGGCTCAAGGATGAGGAACACTAAAATGGAACTGTGTCTGCCTTGGCTCTGGGAAAGGAGTCACAGAAACCTGTTTCCAGCTTCTTTGTTTTCATGCTGAACAGAAGAGTTCAGCATGAATGTTCTGTTCAAGAGTGGTGAGAAAGATGCGAGGGTTTTCTTACATATTCTGGTCTGGGTTTATTCCTTGCAAGAGCCTTTCTAGAATGCAGAGTGGCAGATACTTGGGCTGAGAGGCAGCTTGCACCAAAGCCAGAGTCTCTGTGATGCTCAGTGATAAAACTAACTGTTTTGAAATAACAGTATGAGGTGGGATAAGGTGTCTGAATCATTTCTGTCTTGTGAAGCTTTATCAGGCAACCTTATTCTCAGATGCTGCTGTTGGCACAATGCAGTTCCAGCTTACAAAAGAAAGTCTGATAACACTTGTAGGTGTGCTGTAGAGCACAGAAACCTCTTAGAAGCTGATTTCCATGTGCATGATGTGATGCAAATAAGATGGTCTTTGGCATAAAACAGAGACATCAAATCATTAAGAATACTATGGCCAGAAGCTTTCATAATAAGTTCTGTAAACTCATGGAAGATTGATTTCAGAGAAAATAAATCAGAAGTATGAAGTCAGCTCTATTATAGTTTCAAACAAGAGATGAACTCCCAAAGTATTATCCATTTTCTATAGATATTGCCTATGAGCCTGTATATAAAAGGTTAAATGTTTGCAGACTATTATCCTTTGCCTTAAAGATCAGAGACAAATTACTATTTTTACTTTACATTGTCTTGATGAGGATAATGATAAACATCTGTCACTTTGCTGCTTAGCCAGCTAAGAATCCTACTGCAATCTGGAATTTAAACAGTGAAGAAAAAAGAAAAATGAAAAAAAAAAAAAATACACAGACAAACTGCATTTTGATTAGACAGAGAAGAAGAAAAGAGCGAGCACAGAAGTCAGATGAAGGGCCACTGGGAAGTTGATTAACAAAATTATTAATGTTTATAGGGTAGTGTGTCTCCTGGTGTTGAAGAATTGAAACCACTGTTTTCATCAAGCATTCTTTCAGTGTCCTCCACAGTCCCAAGACTTTTAGGAAGCACTGCTAATTATTTTTAAAGTCCACAGGTTAGCTGGTTTTCAAGTTATTAATATGTAATTAAAAATAATCTGAACTCTTGAAGCTTCTTTTACAAACATTTTGCTTCTAAATGGTATGTTGCATCTTATTTCTTAACAAAACCATAACTTAGTAAATCACAACCATTGCCATTTCATTTAGACTGGACTGACCAAGACAGTTTATGAGGAATAAATACGAAGTGGTCTGCCTGCCAGTGCTGCATGAGCAGAAGCAGACCCTGTGTTAGGAGATGAAACTAGGAATCTCTTTTGGCCCAGCAAGAATGGATTTCATGCAGTGAGAAACCTCTTTGGTGACATGTTTGCATATCAAGGTCTAATGGTCTTTCACTAATGGGTTAGCTACTGATTTCAGCTGCTCTGGGAATCTGTAAAGCGCTAGTGATGTGGAAATTTTAGCTAAACGCTAGATTGTAAATGGAGTTGTGCTGACAGGGGTCTGACTGGTATATAACTAGTTCTAATCATTGGGCTATTCACTTTTTGCAAGTACTTTGTTTCTTTATGTTATGCTTCTAGGTACCAATGGAACAGGATTAGATTCTATAGTTCATGCTAATATGGCTTTGGTGGTCGTTTTCTGGGAGAAGTATTACATATCAGAGTTTGGGAAAGAACATTGTTCTTTTTACTTTCCGGGTTGCAATTCCATTCTTTTGGCATCTTTGAAGAAAATGGTTTGATTTTCACCTAATGATTACTATTATTTTTTTTATTCTTTTTTTAAATTATTTTTTATTTCCTTATATTTATACAAGCCAGACCAAAGCAAAGTACATACTTTATAGTGCCCAGTTGAAGTTCCCGTTTTTCTGGTTTTTTGGGTTTTTTTTTAATTAGGTCAGCTGTTTACACACAAAGAACTTTTTCTGTCCAATGAAAAAGAGACTTTTAATACATAATCCTGGAACCAATGATGCTTTTGTTGTTATCCTTCAAATATACGTTGTTTATATAGGACCTATTCACATCTAACAAGTTTGAGGCTGAAGTGTGGAATTTGTCACAGCTGAGTCAGTCTTAAATAACAAGGATGGCGTTACCTATAGGAGGGTAAATTATTAAATCCAGGTTTATGGTGCTGCTTTCTTGCATGTGTTAAGATGGCTTAATCTGAATAGTAAAAGATTTGATAATAAGCATTGCAGTAAGTGATCTGAGTTAATTTCTTGTTTCATTTACCACCGCATGTCTTCAAAAACTCTCTCTAATACAAAATCTGTGTGGAAATACATAATGTACTTTGTAAAAAAGGTCCTGCGTTTCATATTGCATTAACATATAAATGTCCGGATTTCTTAATATTAAACACTAATGTTAAACAGGCTCCTACTTCATATTTTAACCTCTAGATTCTCTTCGTATGAGTTAAGGTGCTGGATTACTGTGACATGAGTCCAGATCTTTTCCCCAGTATATTTTCAATTTACTGTGGTCTGAAAATCTTGACTTTTTTTTTTTTTTTTTTAATTTTCTATATAGACTGAAAATGAGGAGAATGGCCAAGCAGACAATTTTTCAATGGACCCCCAGCTGGAGAGGCAGGTGGAGACGATTCGAAATCTTGTGGACTCCTACATGTCTATTATCAACAAATGTATCCGAGATTTGATACCAAAAACAATCATGCATCTTATGATCAATAATGTAAGTAGCAGAGAGGGTTCCAAAATATAATAACATATTTGTCAAATCGCTTACTCTCAAACACACCCCTTGAATATCAGAGCAACAACAGCATGTACTAGAGAGAAGAACATGTTCCCATAAATGCCACACTCTTAGACAAAATATTCCAATCTTCCATAGTAGTAGAAAGTTCTGCAGCCTTCTCACAGGCTGGCACACTGCCTTGAGTGCTTACTCCAAAATGCTAAAGATTGAATTAATTTACATCTTAATCAGAATATGTTATTATTTAAAGATATATCAAAGATTATTTGGTTGGTTGGTTGGTTGTTTTCCCTATCTTGGTTTTGGTAGAGCAGGAAAAAGGGAGTTGGGAGCTCCATCTAGGCAGTCTGTGAGAACAGCAGAGCAGAGCTATGCTTCCTTGATTTTCAATCTGTAGCTTTTTGTCATGGTTTCTTTAAATAGTTTTACTATATTTGGGTTTCTTTATATTTTCAGATTACCATTTTCAAGGAATAAATCTAGAAGCCTTTCACACTGTTGTTTAGATAAGAAGATGTGGTTGTTTGATTTATTGTGTGTGTCTTTCTTAGATCTGAAGATTATTTGCTTAAAGAAATGGCTTTGAGATATCATTGTTTTTTCCACTGCACTGTGATCTCAGCCTTCACTTCCTGGCAGAGTTCTGAATGGACCTCATTGAAAATTAAGCTTAATATTAGTGCCACTGCAGCCATATAAATAAGGGTGAGCACAGCTCCTGTTAGTTATGGGTAGCACCTTTTCTATGAGATCATCAAACCAATCAGTCTTTGCAAATGCGACATGCTATAAGGCAAATCTGGTTAGAAAGCAGCATTTACTTTTGATTCAGAGCCACCCCTAGCCTTTATCTAACAGATTTTGTTAGCCTTGTGGAATTTGTGTTGTGCTTAAGACTCAGTTGGTTGGAAATTTGAATGGGATTTCCTGGTACATACAATGTGAGCAGAATTTTTGCATGAGGGTGAGAGATATGCCATTAACTTCTTTAGGTTTGAAGGAGTCAGGCTTCAAATAATGATCTAGTTTTGGGTGAGTTATTACAGAAAAGCATGGGAATGAGCCAAGTGCCCTTTTTTCCTGAAATCAGCCATGTTCTAGACTTTATAGGGTGTGTTCTCTGCTCTTTCCAGATCACAGCTAGTAACTTGCTGCTTTGACTTAGCACAACTTCAGTGCCTTTTGAAAGGGCTGGTCTTTAACTCTCATTTCATAAACTGTGGAGTTTGGTGAGCAGTTGCAAGTTTACGTTAAATTTTTGCCACTCACTTCCTCATATGGAATAGTTTAAGGGTCTCTGAAGTGTATGCTTTAGTCAGAAGTAGAATACTATTAAGATTTTATACTTTAAATCTCATCAGCTCTTAGTTATATTGGTAAAGTCTGCCTTGCTGGCTGATCATGGCACACAGAAACAATATATTTAAAACATCATCTACCTCTTAATTGACCTCACAGTCCATAGCTGTGTTTGGGCTTGCTAGTGAGCTTAAGACATACACCTCAATCCTAGAATTTAAATTTGTGGCAAAGAATCAAAATGTTCTAAAGGGCCGTGAAGAGTAGGACTAGAAGTATTAATGCACTTGTTTCTGTGCAGCATAGGCAGTAAAATACCATATTTAAAACAATAACTAAAGTACCCATTTTTTAAATTTACTGCTATTAAAAAGAGAAACAAATGCTTGAATTAAGACTGCTGAGCCATGTCAAAAGTTGTACAAAAACCTGGAAAGCAGTGGAGCTGTGATGAAAGGTGTATCCTGTTAGGTTGTGTGTGTGTTCCTTGGAGTCTTCAGAAGTCCAATCCATCCACCAGCAGTTAAGTGAAAACACCCTACCTCCCCCTTAATGAGCATATTCCTTACTTTCTCCTGCCCTGTCACGTTGCCTCTCAAACTCTGGAAGCAAACTGATCTCAAGAAGTTTGTTTCCATGACAATTGTAACCTCCCAAGTTCTCCTAGAACTTCCTTCCCACTTTGTGGGCCTGTAAATGAGCACTTATAAATGAAGGGAAGGATCAGATTCAAACTCAGCATACAGAAAATAATTGGATGCTGTCCCTAAACATATTTTGAGGCCTAAGCCTATATTTTTGTATTCCAAATGCATCCCTTATTCTTCCCTTAGGGTGGATGTTGATTACCTTAAAAGAAAATACATTTACCACACAGAACCGCATTGAGTTTCCATTAGCAATTCAAACCTGCGCAAACAAAACACACATTTCAGAATTTCTATTTCACGGTGCCTAGGTATTACAGATTATACAAGAGGGGTGGTCTTATGGTAGACAGAGTATACTCCATAAACAGTGCTGATACTAATCTCAGCTGAGTAGAAAAACTCCGAAGTATTTGTTCCTAACAAATTTAATGTTAAGGAATGGATTGAGTTTACATTTGAAGCAGTGAGGTATGTTGTAGTCTGACTGCTGATGAAGCTGCAAGCCCATCTTACTGCTTCAGAGTGACAGGGTGGGTTTCAGATGCTTGCCATGGTTCAGCTTTGACTGCATATCTGATGTCTGTGAAGGAAAATGTTTTAAACCATTCCTGTGAGTCTTTCTGCTTTCTAGAAAGGAGCAAAGGTGTAAGTGTCACTTCTGCTTTCTTTTCCAAGCTGGAGAAAGTGGCTGTTGTGGAATATTTTCCTCCGTCTAGTACAGTGCATCTGATTGCAAAATCCAGGAGATAGATCCAAGAACTGTCCCTAACACAGCAGTCTTACCCTTTCAGAAGACTTCGGGAAGTTACTTGAATCTCCTGCTAGTGGCAGATGAATCTCATGATAATCGTCACAGGCTGATATTTTTTTTTTTTTTTTTTTTTTTTTTTTTTTTTTTTTTTTTTTTTTTTTTTCAAAATATTATTGTTTGGTAAAAATTCCTTTCAAAACGACCCCTCTCCAATATTTTTTT